>CAJHQQ010000976.1:0-126340 GCA_905132885.1 Moricandia moricandioides | reverse complement strand
GATAATCATAAAAGATAAGTGAGAATAGAGAGGAGATAGAAGGAATTTTTTTTTTTTGTAATAAGGGTATATGGAGTTACTCTCCTTGTGACTACTGATCTTGTTTTCTACGATTCAATTACTCTCTTTCTGACTGCTGATCTTGTTTTCTACGATTCAATTAAAGTAGAAAATCCTTATAAAAAAATTACTCTCCTTCTGACTGCTGATCTTGTTTTCTACTTCGTAGATCAGGATTTTCTACGATTCTGGATTGCTACACGATTGCTACTGGTAAAAGAAAAATTACAATTACCAAGTACTGTTGAGTCCGCCTCTTACATGACCATTGTTGAAAGTTCAGAAACAACTAATTAAAAAACACACACGAAAAGATCACAAGAACACTTTTTTGTATATTATTAATTTTTTAAACAATCTTCCTAAATTTTTTTTAATCTGAATTATCTTCAGTCACATACGACTAGAAACAAACCAATTTCTAATCTTTCAAAAACAAGATCAAGATGCATTCACAAATTCACTCACCTTTTTCTTTCAAACTAGTTTTTCAATAACACATTTCTTGCTCAAGTTTTTTTCAAGTGAAGGTCTAACCTAAATCTACCGAAAGTAATTTAGATATATACCCTTCACACAATATTCTGTTTTCTAAAAGGGAGAATTGGAAAAATTGGACACCTAAAACTTAGGTTTATGTTAGTAGGATTTTTTTAAGATTATTTAAGAAACTAGAATTTTCATTCTTGTGAAGACCATAATACCCTAAACTTAACTAATTATTAAGAATTATAATTAAAAAATGATAATAAAGCAATTTATTTTAATTAAAATAGATTAAAAAAGAAAAAATAAGGGAAACCTAAAGGGCGAGTAACCCTTTCTCGGCTTCTCTATCTTTCTCCTCTTTCTCTCCCGAATTTCTTCGGGTCTCTATCTTCTTCGTCTTTTCGGGGTTGGTGAAGGTTTTTCATCTCATTTTTTCCGCTTAGTCTCGTCTCTAATCTCGTTTTCGTCATCCTCTTATCCGTTTCCACACACAAAACAACAAATCAAAGTGTTCTTCCTCAAAGTGTTCGGACAGTTCTTTACAAAATTGAAGTGTTCTTCCATCAATTCCATCGAAATCCCACGGTTTTTCACAGTAGGTATGTGCTTACTTCATTGATTCTCTTAACCCTAGACTTTTTATATCCCGATTTGTCATCTTTCCTAAACTAAATTAGTTGTATGGGTTGCAATCATCTATACACTACGATTTAGTCATGCATGTTACTGTTTTTGATTTGTATTTGTATTTGTATTTGTAGACTTTCGATTTAGGTTTCTTGTAAAGGGGGAAAATTTGTCTTCACCAATACATTTGTAGAGTCTCGATAGTAATGTCTCATGTAGAACATCTTTGCTTATTGATCAATTGCAGAGATTGTTGTTCTTTTTGAAGTTAGACCTAGGTTGAACACATACTATACCAAAGGTAGACTTTGGATGTAAACCCGCTTTGTATTTCTCATTGTTTGTGTGATTTCTATAATAATTTAACATGTTGGTTTTCTATTTCTATGTTTCTGCTTTATGGCTTGTAGGTATGTCTAACGAGTTACCACAACGGCTTTTTAAGGAGGGTGAAGAGCCCCAAGTTAGCCAGATCAACAACAACTGCAGGTTGATCCACGTCATGGACTTGTTGAATACATGGCTGCCAAAGGAGTTGAAAAAAGATCTGGTTTTTTCACAGATTTTTAAGTTGCATGACACTGGTCTTAAGTACTCTGCGAGAGTGATACACAACTTCTTGTGTAGGGAGCTGGTTACTTATAAAATGCACGAGCTCTGGTTTGTCTTTGCAAGGAGACCACTCCGGTTTTCTTTGCAAGAGTTCCATGCAGTAACGGGGATCGAGTGCAACACAAGTCTTTCACTAAAGGAACCCGATGAGTGGGAAGATGATGACGGTTTCTGGAGCAGAGTGCTGAAGTTAAAAGAGGGAATTTTTATCTTGAAATTGTGGAAGAAGCACAGCGAAGCTGTTAAGAAGTGGAGTAATGCTGATCAAATAAGACTGGTCTACATTTGCATCCTTGTTTATGTGGTTTTAGGGAGAGATGAGAAGGGTAATATCCCCCTCAAATACATAAATTTGGTCATGGATCTTGAGAAGTTTCGAAAGTATCCTTGGGGTGTTGCTGCGTATGACCTTCTCCTAGAGCCAGTCGCCAAAACTCGTGACAAACTGAAGGATAAAACTAGTAGTTACGTGCTAGATGGCTTCTCCTACGCCATTCAAATTTGGGCAATGGAAGCAGTCCCAAAGATTGGAAAGCTCTTGGGAAAAAAAACTCGACAAAAGTTTTAAGGGTGGTCCCAGATGCATAAACTTGATGGGAGCTGCGAAGGTGTCATACGAGGAGATAATTCGGTTGGAGAACATCTTTGTACGAGAGGTAATTATCTTTATTTAAACCATTTGGACTCTTCAATTATTAGCATAGGCATGAGACTACAATTGAAGAGTTCATCCTGTTTGAATCATCTTTGATGTTGTTTACCTTTCTTGTATAGGATATCATCTATCCATACATCTCTTGAGACGGGAACTACGTGGTAGTTGAGGATCAGGTTTTTATCAGAAAAGGTGAGGTGGAAGACGATAGAATCAGGCGGCTGAAAGCATTGATCAACATTAATCATGACTTCAGTGATCATATTTGGGAGTTCGAGGACCCTCCAGAGGTTTCTCTTGAGCTAGTTGACGATGAAGTTGAGAATGATGAAAACTTTCGAACTCCAAAAGGATCAGAGAACACATGCTCGACAGCTAAAAAAGGAAAGAAGAGGCTCCCGGATCGTGGTATGGAAAAAGGAAGCATAAGGTTCTCTCTGGTAGACCACAACAAGCATCATTCAATGAAGATATGAAGGATTACATGGAGCAGTTGTTTCAGCAGAATTTTTCTGCTATGGAACAGAGGCTAAAGAAACAAATGGATGAGAAATTTAAGGCGTTGGACCCCAGATCGTGTGGCTTTCATGAACGCTACTTTCTGCCTCCAAATCGACGTTCAATACAAGAAGTTTGTGGTAGACAAAAGAGGATATGAATTGCCTGATTTTCTTCTTGGATACATGAGAGGAGAGTTTCCATCTCATGGGGGTACTGATAAAGTTTGGGGTGTCGATGTTGATCGTCTCTACTTTCCCCTATTTGTGAATGGTAATAATCATTGATCGTCTCTACTTTCCTCTATTTGTGAATGATAAAGTTTGGGGTGTCGATGTTGATCATCTCCTTTAAATCTCTATTTTTACAAATTTAGTAATGTTCTATGCAGGTAATCATTGGATTTTTGTCTGCGTCAGTATCATTGAAAAGCAAGTGGAAGTCTTTGATTGCTCTCGGAGAAACAATAGGCAATATGTGGAGAAGTTTGCCATTATGATTCCTAGGATAGTGAAGGCTGTTGCGCCACCTGAAAACAAAAAGCACATACTCTTGGAAAAGTATTCTATCATAGATGTACCTATGAAGTCCAGATTGAAAAAGTCTTGTTGTGATTGCGGGGCATACGCACTGAAACACTTGGAATGCCACTTGCTTGCTCTCAACCTCAGTTTAGTGGATGATGAAATCATCATGGATTGCCTCTTTGATTGTCGATCATTGCTGATAACAATGCTGATAAAAAAATTAGATACTTGTCGATCATTGCTGATAACAATGGGAGGATTTCCTCTTTGATTCACCATCTCATAACTGAACTCGACATTAACGACATCATGGTCCACCCCATAATCTTCACACACCGTGACCTTGAGCTCCTCCAACAAAGTATTAGTTTCTAATGTTAGCATTCGACCACGCCTTTCTTTGTCTATCACGAAACTCCACTGATCACTGCAACTACACATCCATACACCACATTTAAGAAATATTATAACCATGTTGTATTGATAGAGAGAAAAGATAGTTATTTCGATGAAGAAGAGAGAGGCACAACGAATGAAAGAGAGAAAGATCGTGTGAGGAGAAAAAAGTGGGAGAGAATATACTATGAGAGATTTATGGTAGATTTAGTGTAGATTTAGGAAACACCATAATCGAAATATGGAAGTTGCCATATTTTCGTAGATTCGGCTAGAATATTCTTTCTACGTCAAGCAAAACAATGTAGAGTGAGTAGTAAGTTTATTCTTCCACATGCGTAACATAAGGTAAAATGCAGTACAAGTTATGAAACATAAATAATAAAAGCTATATCGTAGAATAATGGCTATTAATTGTAATCAAGCCGAGTGTAGATTAATGATATCTTACTAGAATATAACCTCACACATTCTAGCTAAGTTAGAATACATAAGAAATTTTTGTTTGCGTTATATACTCTGGATATATCTGTGTATAAGACCTAGTATATACTTTCTAGAAGTCGTAGATGGCGAGAATGCTTATTCTATCCACCGCTATGAAATAAAATAAAATATAATTCCAATATTTTTAAAAAGAATTTTAAACATATAAGTAGTCATACTTGTTTTTCCAATAGCTTTCATATTTTTTCTATTTTTAAAATTTAGTTTACTATTTTTCCCATCATAGAAGGGTAAAACTTGTTCAAAATAACCCAAAATATGAAAAGTCCTAAATGGCCAAATAAAAGTTGAAAGTGTCATTTTTTCCAATTTTTTCTTTCTAAAATTGTGCAAACCCCAAATCTTCTTTGCTTCACGCCAAAATAATATCTTGCATCCAATAATTATCTGACACATCATCGTTCCATAATTAACACGCAATGGCGTTTACACATCGATCATCATATGTCACAATCCCTTGATACCACAAGCAGCATAGTTGGTGTGTTACATATCGATCAGCATGTGTCACACTCACTCACTTGGTTCCACAAACAGGAAAGCTCATTTTCTTGACCTTACAATCATCTTCTTATGAATATGCTGTTATGAAAGCAAATAATTGACATTGTACTTATTTTTCAAAGACCAACAAATTGTTCTCTTATCTTTTATAATCAACCAAATAAGTAAAGAAAAATTCGAACATAGACTCTGATGTAAAGTTATTGATCATTATGTATAGGGTTCGAGATGCTCTTAGAACATTAGAAGAGTGATGTTGAAACTTTTGACAGATTCATAAATTTTCTGGATCAAATCGAAACACGAGAATGACAGACAAAAAAACAACAACTCTGATTATCTCTTTAATCAACAAACATATTTTGGTATTCTCAACCATAGACTAATGAAGTTGGTTTAGCCGGTCAAGGTAAAAAAAAACAAGTGTCACTGGCACATCTTGCACTTATGAAGTCAGTTTTAACGGACTGAGAGATTATATCAGCTGTTCTAGTGGATAGCCGAGATAATCAGCCCTGAAATTATAGGCTTACAAAGAAATAATGAGTTTATGAACCAGGTGCAAGATCATATGTCGTCATCTTTTTTTGGTTGAAAACCAATGAAAGGTTAAAATTTTGTAATTAGTTTCTTATATCTTAATGGAATATATCCGTTCGGTTGTTTTTTCCTTCACTCTCACTATGACCTCTCTCCTGTCTCTCTTGTTCACACTTGGTGATACTCATTCATTCCCCTTTTTTTTTCCGATTTGTTTCTTGTTCACCTTTAGAGAGAAGAGAAAACTTTGATTTTGTTAATCTTTTTCTCATATATTTTCTCTACACCCAACATGCATACTATTGGTTTTCACTAAGTACTACACCCATACACACACACACACTTAACTACTACTTAGACTTTACTTCAAGTTAAACAACTATCAGCAACCATTTTTAGCTATATTTTATTCAACACTTCACTCTTTCTTGCTGGCTTTAACTAATCTAATTTTTAGTTGCTTCTTGACTTAGTCTTTCCTCATAATCACGAATAAACTTCTCCTAAGTCTTTGTTGTAACTAAGTTGCATTACAATTCTTTTTTGGCCTCTTTGACTTCTCCTTGTCAGCCTCTTCAGAATTCTTTTCCTGCAAGCTCTCTTGCTTCCACTTCTCCATCTCACTTGATTCCATCTTTTCCTTTTCAGGTCTTAGTCAAAGGTTCAGTTCTAACATTTTCATATTCATTAACAGACAACAACAGCCTGATTCATAGGAATCATATAATGAAGAACTGGCAAAAGACCATGATAATGGATATGAAGCTAGCAATTTAGCTTTGACATAACTAAAATCATTTACATAACAAAAAACACTCTCCATACTAAATGTTCATAGTAGAAGACTAATACTATAAACTTCTGTTTATGCCCTTGCAAGATTGTAGAATCAAGATCTAAGAAATGTGTTTTAAGGTTGAACCCGACATGATAATATAGTGAATTAATATAAGGTAACATAATGAACCTGATTCTAGTCTCTATGTTCATTCTCAGTGTCTCCATAGAGACTGGGCAGAAAACATAATCTTAGATGATGCTGAAACCTTATACATAGTTTCTAACTCTTTTAACCATCTTCTGTTTGGCTGTTTCTATGTAGGGAGATCTCAGGGATATTTCTGCAGTCCTTAAACACTTTAAGTTTGCGAGGATGTAACATGTAAGCCACAAACTGTTTATCTTCTCTTCTTCTATATGACAACAAGCACAAAGGTACAGAACTCGGTTGTTCCACGACATGGTTACAAGAGACTTTCATACTTGAAATATATATATGATTCTTGCTCAAAACATATAAAAAGAATATATAAACATATAATATAACATTGACTTAATATGATTCTGAAATTTCACACTCGAACCGATCCATATCCAAGCCGAAACATTAGCAGATCTTATATAGGTATAAAATCAATATACCCGATTTACATGGAACCGAACATATCTTACCTATAACCGATCCGAATACCATAAATCCAACCTTATTTGCACCACTATCGTCATTTAGGTTATTAAACCGTATAAAAGCTTTTCTGTCTAGTTTAATAAAACCCTTAAAAATTACGGTTTGGATATAGGATACACATATGACGATGTTTAACGTTTCAATGGTGTTAGATTTAGGTATATTAGAATACCGCTGGGATATGTGATGCATATGGTGATCCTCATGGTATTAACGCTAGGATATGTGATATACATTGCGAACTATCACATTTAAATTTTTTATGATTTTGAGAGGCCAAATAAATAACTAGAGTTTAGAGCTTAAAATTCTCAGGCACAGTCCTGAGTGATCGTCATGCTATTAACATGTGATACACATGGTGATTGCTATGGCTCGCCATGTCTAAAACCCATGATATTGAAATTAAACAAGTGGATGTTGAGTTGATATGTTAGGCAATCATTATAAATTGAACGGGTCATATACCACTAGTTATACTATATTCAGAGTCTGTCTCGTGGGAAATATTTTGAAACATTTTAATGAGCCCCCACTTTATAGGAGAGCCACTTTTTCTTTAATTTTTTTCTATATACATATACATTTTTGGTATAGTAATATAAAAGATAATTTAATTTTTTTAAAATGATAAAATATTAGATGAATTTATATTGATATGATTTAGATATAAATAATCAATATATTATGAAAACTAGAGGCTTACCCCGCGCTTCGCCCAGGGATTTGTACTTTTTAATTGTTTAAATTGATATTTTTGTAGTTTAAAATTTTAATTCTACAAGTTTATGAATCACAATTTCTATGAAATTTTTGGTTATATAAGATATAAAAATATTGAGAACAAAATTGTTACATTTAACTAAATTACATAATGTCATAACTATAGTTTAATAAAATATTATTTTATTTTTGTTTAGGAGATGTATTTTTTTTGTTATCTTTGACGTCATCTATTGTTATATTAATATTCTGTCTTTTTCGGTTTGTTGTGTATTGTTTCACTCGTCCATATATTTGTAATTATTTACATGAATTTCTATTGTTGCATTGAGATTATGCTAGTTTTTAATATGCATTATTTATTTGTTTTTAATTTACATAATTAATTGGAAACAACAAACTTATGTTGTTTAAACTATGAAAATTAAAATTTCACATGTTTACAATATTAGTAGGCAATGTTTTTTTTTTTTGATGTTGTTGTGGCGCCTGACATTGTTACAATGTCATGGAGTTTTTACTTTTGTATTCATATTTATATTTAAAATAACATGATATTTTAGTTACTTTAACCTCATGAAGTAGCTCTTAATACGTTTTCAGTATTTGTCCGCTTTAGTTTTATTTTCTATGAAAGCGTGTCCAAGTATATTTTACTGATCTTGAACTCTTTTTTTTTCATAACATCATTTTGATCTATAGGTAAATGTCATTGTGTTATAAACCTTTTGTTGTTATGTGGAAATGTTGTAGTCATATATTCGTGTTGTTGCTTTTTTGAAAAATTAATTATATTCATCGAACGTAATAAGCTTCCAAACTACCGCTTTAGAGATATATTGTCAATGGGTTGTTATATATATGCAAAAATTCTAATGGATAGATTGTTAATGGTATGTATGTTGATAAATATGGCATTCTTGTGCATTATTTGTTAGAATTATTCAAGAAAATAGTGTTATGCATGAAATAATGTCTAGTTAATTTTTTTAAGGTGTCTATCAAAATGCAAGAAACGGTGTTGTGATGTCATTTTTCTTTCTTTATTCGTGTTTGTCATGCTTTATTGATGGTAATAAATATGCTATTTTTATTATTTCATTTATTAGATCTTTTTACTTTTTAAAAAAATGTTTTGACTATGTATTAGATGTTGCGATGATAAAAAAAAAGAAGAAAAAAATCAAACAATAGTGCAAATGGAAATTTTAGTTTTTTTTTTGAATTTTATTTATTAATTTTGAAATCTAAGGTTTTTAGATTCACTAAATTATTATATATTTGTAAAAATATATAGGTTTTAATATTTTGATGGGTTAAAAATGAAATATTGATTAAAATAGATTTATAGATTATATATGTTTGCTAATTGATTTAGCTTAAATGTTAAAAATGAAAAATTTAGAACAATTAATTAAATTTAAAAAATAGAATTGTGTTTAAAATTTATGGATGAAAAAAGAAATATTGATGAATATAGATTTATGAGTTATTTTACATTTTGTAATTGATTTGGTTTAAATGTTAAATAAATGAAAACTTTAAAACAATTAGTTAATTTTTTTAAAAAAAATATGCTTATGTGTCTAATTTTTAGATAACCTCTTGATGATGTGACTTAAGGAGAAAAGACTTTGTTCTCCTTTATATATCTAGATGCAGCGAAAACACTTGGTTGTAAGATTCCACAATCGAGTCTCGAGCTATGAAATAGTAATACACAAACGCATAATCCCATAATCTACAGCTAAAACAAATCCCTCCCCAAAAATCTATCAAACAAACAGTTTTTCCCAACCTTCTTGTTCCTAAACAATTATTGCCAGTATAAACCAAACACGCAATATTTTTAGGAGACCATGTATTTTTCTGCAAACGCAATCAACTCAAGAAAGACTACTATTCATTTTGATTTCCTTTTAGAACAAATTGATCACATACTAAAGAAATCCATTTACCCATTATTAATTCTACCGAAGGATTGTAAAAGAACTTTACCACTTTTCGAATAGAAGACAACATAAATCACATAGGAGAGAGAGAGAGAGAGAGAGAGAGAGAGAGAGAGAGAGAGAGAGAGAGAGAGAGAGAGAGAGAGGTTGAATAGAAGCAAAACCTATGCGAGAATCCATGTCCATTCAATTTTCTCCATGAAATCGGTGTCGGCTACATCGTTGAAGAGACTGCGCGCCGAGCAGCTTGCAGTTATCTTCAAAGATCGGGGACGAAATTTCCTCCGGGATATCGTCCAACATATCCGTCTTTGAAAGATTACTTAGACCATTAAGTAGGCCTGCAATTTAGTATACAATATTACTGTAAGGACTGTTGTGAGAGAACCTTAGCTTCCTTGTTGGATCGTGGTTTTTCTGTTGAACTTTTTTAACTAAAATAATTACCAAAAACAATACCTCAAAAGATTTTCATATTCTGTTATTGCGGTTCACCCTGTGGAGCTAAATTTTTTGGAATTCTCCTTATTCTGCAAAAACATCAAAACAAACTAATCATCAGTATCGAGGGGGATTTGATGTTTGAGAAGAAAAGAATAAGGGAAGTGGTAGAGTTAACTATTGGAGTTTATCCAGATTTCTAAACGGACAAAAAAGAGAATGTAGATGTTATAGGTTTTGGTAAATTGCTTAACCAACAAAGAATTTATATAGGGGTAAAACATATATGGAAAGTCGAAGGATACATCTGGAATAAATGAAAGAGTAAAGAACATGAATCAATTATTCAGAGCGAGCGTTGATTCTTGCATAGTAACGGAGATCTGAGGAGCTTGGAAACGATGGCGACGGAGACGAAGAGTCGAAGCCACGTGTAGCGACGAAGGAGAGAGGTGGGCTTGACATGGGTCTTAACCAAATCTGAAGAGCCCATTAAATTCGACCCTATTGCTATTAAGTATCGAGAAAGAGCGATGACATGGTATAACAAAGACATATCATTGGCTGATTTTTTATGCCTACGTGGACACTCTCTCCATTGATCTTATTCTCCTTTTAGTATTAGAAGATTATGATTTCTTAAAAAATATTAAATATCATGTATATATTTTAGATGTAATATTTTATTATATATATATGAGGATGTTTATAAGATTATAATGGATTTATAAACCTTTATAAATGATTTCTAAGCTCTTATAAATAATATCTCTCTGACAAAAATAATTTTATTAGCCATGATAACTGATTTTATAAATATTTTAATTTTTTCTATTTTTTTAGGAAAAAACTATAAATGATTTATACATAATGAGTCGGATTTACAAAACTATTATCGCTTATATATTAATCATGGAGCATTACAATATGCTTTGGTAGACACATGTCATTACTACGACGTTTATTAGAATTCTTAGAAAATATGCTTGTCTAATTAAACATACATAATAATTTTATTAAATTAAATATAAAATTAATTTGTAGTGTATAAAAGGATATTATTCATTTTTTCTTAAATAAAAGCTATGGAATTATCTAATATGGTTAACAAATACATTTTGAATAATAAATATTTGATAACAATTTTTGTATCCTCCATCATTTTTGTTTAATTTTATATTTTTAAAAGACATTAAACAATCTCATTTAATCATATAATAAAAAAATTTAAACTTTTTTTCTTATATG
Organism: Moricandia moricandioides; assembly: GCA_905132885.1. Lineage (NCBI taxonomy): Eukaryota > Viridiplantae > Streptophyta > Magnoliopsida > Brassicales > Brassicaceae > Moricandia > Moricandia moricandioides. The sequence goes on along the minus strand of CAJHQQ010000976.1, from coordinate 115,093 downwards.
TTATATTTTGAACTTTTTAAATGATTATAAATTATTAAGAATATTTTTTCGTGATCAATAGTTTAACTTTTGGTTATAATAAGATACATATAATCATAAAATCATATAAATATGAAGTCTCAATTAATATATATTCAGATTAAGTATATATATATATATATATATATATATATATATATATATATATTTCAATATCTTTTAAATAAAAATATATATCATATATAAAATACAGAAACATGTTAATTTCAAAATTTAAATTGAGTAGGAAACCACAATTAATAAATATTCATATTAATAAAAATAAGTGTTTGATACATCTTTTTTTTGTTCAAAATATGTTTGATACATCAAACTTAAAAAATGCTAATAAATTCATACGACTACCAAGCCTCAATTAATAAGGACGAGTAAATTCTTCATTGCTGTTACACAAAGTAGCTAACGCGTTGAATAGTGTGTTTGTAAACCAACATACTGATTTATTGAATGAAACCAAAATTAAAAATAACCAAATTGTGAAAGTGTTTGGTAACGAGTTGTGATGGTAAATTTGGTGGATGGTATCAGTTTTTGGTATCTTATTAGAAATGAGATTATACCAAAATTAATGTTAAGTGTGATATTGGAGTTGGTCGCATATAGACGATGGCCCATTAGAGGAGGTTAATATCCACCGTTGACGAATTAAAAGATTGACAAGGAGATATGACATGTGCGTCTTATCCAATACCTTTAAACTCAACTCAACCAATATGGACAATGCGTCGCCTGTTGTCCGAAAGACGCTCGCTACCAACATCAATTATGGAGTTTTGACATTTGGTCCGAAATGAAACTGAACGTCGTAACGTTTAAAAGAAAAAAAAAACAATTACGGTAACACTTCATTAAAGCTATTATCTATATTAAAAAAAGAACAATTCAATCAATTTCTCACTTATTCTCAACCTCTCTTATCATCTTTTAGAACTTCACCTACCTAACCTCCTCTCTCTCTCTTTCTCCGAAACAGAGGACACAAAATGGTTTCTGCATCGTCCAAAACCAAAGCTTTAGACCCTCCGCTTCATGCATTAGGTTTCGAGATCGATGAGTTATCTCCTACACGCGTCACAGGTCGTCTTCCCGTTTCTCCAGTCTGCTGCCAGGTTCCTTCTCCTTCCTCTTCTTCAATTTTGATCATTGACCCTTTTTGTCTACCAAGGTTCTGAGAGATTTTAGTTTTGTCAAAGCCTTTCAAGGTGCTACACGGTGGTGTATCTGCTTTGATCGCTGAGTCTTTAGCAAGTATGGGAGCTCACATGGCTTCTGGTTTCAAAAGGGTCGCTGGGATTCAACTCTCGATCAACCATGTAAAGAGTGCTGATCTTGGAGACCTTGTCTTCGCCGAAGCATCTCCTGTAAGTACAGGGAAGACTATTCAGGTTTGGGAAGTCAAGCTTTGGAAGTCAAAACAAGGATCAGAGAACAGAACCTTAATATCTTCCTCTAGAGTCACACTTCTCTGCAATCTTCCTGTTCCTGATCACGTCAAAGATGCATCAGACCCTCTTAAATTGATCTCTAAATTGTAAATCTCAACCCTTTTTTTTTCTTTCTATCTCTCTATGATTGACTGTGTTGATCCTGATGATGGCTTTTATTTTCACTTGTATGTATCATCTTCTAAACATATTTACCACTTTCTGGGTGATGATAAGCTTAAAAGTGGCAACAGACAGTCGTCGTGTCCCTCACCTGCAAAATTTACTGGAATATAGTTAAACGAAATACCCAAATCGTTGCAAAAATAGTTAGCAAGTAGAAATATACTCTAGGATCCTTATTCTCATTGTGTTTACCTCAAGTTTTGTACACAAAAACTAACATTCTACTTACAGAGTAGCCTTTTGAACATTTTGGAGATAAAACCGAACAAGGCCCATTGCATCAGACTTGACTATTTACAGCCATGGTTAGATTCTACCACAAAACAAGAGCTGGATTCTCTCTCAATTGTTCAGAACATACTTCCAGAGATCAGATTTCTTCTTAGAGTTCCACTTTGAAGTGCTAAGAGTCTGAAAGTTGACGATTTGTATGTCCGCTTAGTTCTCAAAGGAATCAGATGCACTGGCAAAAGAACTCACCCTGATGGATCTCAAAATCCAACTCAGAAATTAGGGTTAGGGCTTGTGTTAATGTGCAGAATGGATAACTAATCAATCGAATCTCTACTATGGTCTTGTATGAAATATAAGAAGATACAATTATGGAGAGCCAAAAAGTACGGATGTACAAGAGAGTACAAAGGTATTGAGACTATAGGTTCGATATCAAAGAATTGAAATCCCTCTTCTTTTCATTAGTTTTTCTTTTAAGAGGTGTTGAGAGGTGGATCATAACAATGACGTGATCTCCGCGAGTATCAAGTGTCTTTATAATCATTTTAAGGTTTCAATTTTCTTTACGTTTTCTTCTTGCTTTAATGATACGAGACAAGGTCCTTGGATCATGTTTGTAATGGGGTGAAACCTGCCTCCAACAATTGCCCATAGAGTCTGGTGTATCTCAGATCGTCAGACAGGTCAGGTGTTAATTTCGAATTGGGTGATGTGTTTGAGACCGGTGTCTTATGATTTTCAAAACCCAGTTTGGCGAATTAATTACGAGATTTGATTGTTGTAAATCAAGTGATTTTATTTCCCTTCATTGGAAAGTGAATCGTTTGTAGTGTGACAATCAATTCCTTTTGCGGTTCTCGATTTTTGGAGTATAAACTGCTTATCTTCCTTCTTCATCTCTACTTTTTTTTTCTTGTTTTAGAAGAAACTTAAAGGTTTGTCTCTCGTTCTCTAGTCTTCTTGTTTGTTTAATATTTTTTCTATCATTCTCATCAAAAATTTAATCCAATTATTCGTCATCTTCTGTCCTTCAAGTGTTTTCATTGCTATTTTTAGGTTCTTCTTAATGGTATTGTGCTCATTATTGATATTGTTGCCTCTGTCGAGATCCTTGGTCTCGAGAATCTGATGTCTAGGGATTTTTTAATGTTAACAATTGTGTTCGACAGTTTAATCTTGTTGTATATCATGTGTTTCTCTTGTATTTAGTGAAGTTTTTATCCTTCGTTGGTGAGTTTTCTTTTTCCTTGTGTTTCCTTTTTAGTGTCCCTTATCTCACTAGTTCTTTGTTTTTTTTGCTTGTTGTTCTTCGTAGATTTTCTTACTTCATCACGGTGCACCTGACTATTGTGAGCCTAACCTTGTCCAAAGGGAAGTTGAATCTTCCAGGAAAAGGGAGGAGAAAGCATAGGCTGCTCGAGATGCAACGGCTCAAAAGGCCACCACAAATGTAGTGAGTTGGGAGGTCTTCCCTGATATGGTTGTTGGTATATTCGTTTCTTTTGAGGGCTCTGAAACTAGTTATTCTAAAAGAACCATTGATATTCGAGGCTCCAAGGGGAGTTTTGAGATCGTAGTGGCTGATGCACCCATTGTGGTGCCTGGTGCGGCTGAAGCTCTTATGCCTCCTGATATAGCCTATTTATTACCAGTTTCAGGCCATGTTATAGACTTTATTTAGGGACTATTATGTCTGTCTAGGCTATGTTTTAAGGTCTTTACAGGTCCATGTATGTTTTGGAGATATATAGAGATACATGGAGATTTTGGAGCATTTAAAGGAGAATAATTTGTAGCTGATCATTGAAAGAGTCGAAGTACAAGATTGTTGTCGATCGACGGCACTACATTGGCATCGACCAACGTTACATGACCAAGGTCGATCGATGTTGCACATCTGCCATCGATCGATGACCAAATCGCAGACCCCCAATTTCAAGCCCAGGTTAGAGACAAGACACAAGATTACAAGACTATCCCTGAACGAGTTTTGACCTAGACTTTAGGGTTTTATATTTATATTTTATGTATTACACCAGAAGAGAGGATTGCAAGGTGGGTGGCAAGTGTGTGTGTGCACCAGCATTCCATTATAGTTTTAGGATTTATTTAGGGGAGAAGATTCATAACTACTCAGAGAGATTTGTATTGGAACCTCAATATTTTATCTATGCATTATATTCAGATTATTATTCTTACTTTGATTATGTCTGAGTAGTTACCAATTAGATTTATGGTTGAATAATAGCAATCATGGATTATCCCAAAATTAGGATTGCTGGGTTAAGTTAATATCCATCAATTGAGTTGTGCTTAATGCTTGCATTGTAGAGTAGCTAACTAGGATATAGAAAGTAGGACATAGACGACTACGAGAGTAGGTTCTGTGCAAGAATAAATTCCATTGAACTAGGTTGTTAGGCACATGCAAGAGCTGGTCTAATTAGCTTGGTGAACATATCAAATCTCGTTCACACTTCCTTCTGATTTCACCGTCGATCGACATCAGGGTTAGTCGTCGATCGATGGTCTTTCCTTTTGCTCGCATACGAGAGTTGGAGTCAAAATAGTTAATATTTGAGTTCTAGAATATTTACATATATGTGCATCTTATTCCCTATAATTCTTGAAGCTTGAAACTCTAGATCTAATATATTTACATTAACATCTAGTTAGATTATTAGCATATTTCCATATTTACATAACTAGCATATTTCCATTACTAGCATATTTCCATATTGCATCTACACATTCTAATAAAGAATATTTTCTTAAACTGATTACTTGTTACCAATATATATATAATCACCTAGCTTAATCTTTAGAAATAAGAAATTTATTGTGTGCCATTGTTCTCTGTGGATTCGATCTCTAAGTACTACACATGATCTCTCTTGGCAAGAATATTGTTTTGTGTGCTAGAATTAAGGGTTAATATGATAGTTAAATTTTTAGGATATTTATACTCTGCTAGAACAATAAACACACCCAATGTTAAATTTGGCGCCGTTGCCGGGGAACATTGTTTGCCATTAGATTTAAATTCTACGATTTAGTCTAGGTTTGTTGTTACTTTCAAGTTACTGATTTTTCCTTTTCTTTGTTTTTCAGGTGAATGCAAAAGAGTACCAGGAACAACAAAGGACAAAAATTACTATTCTCAGACCCACAACAACTCGAGCATATGATCCGTAAAAAAAGAAGACAACCATCGATCGACAACACCTACTCAACGTCGATCGACACTTCTTTACGGACATCATCGATCGATATCATAAATCTAGCATCGATCGACATTGATCACTTAGCATCGATCGACAACATCTCACCCGCATCGATCGACGACAACAGACGAGCTCAGATGGTTGCGCCTTTAGTAGTGGTTCAGAATGAGAATGAAGACTTACATGACCTCAACGGTCATCTGCGTAATGAAATAAGTCAAAAGATAGACTATCAGGGGGCTGTAATCCATGATACAGAAGCAGACGCTGCAATAGCTTAACCTGAAGCTAACGCCCAAGCTTCTCAGAGAACGCTGGCTGACTACAACCGTCCAGACCAGTTCTACGCCAACAGATTCGCCATTTGTCCTCCAGATTTTCAGAGAAACGATTTTGAGATCATGCTTGCTTTCTTCAGACTTGTGGCGCAGACACCTTACCATGGGTAGCGACATGAGCACCCTATGGATCATCTGGAGCGATTTAAGGATCTAGTGATTTCTATTAAAGCCAATGGAGTCCCTGAGGACTATCTTTTCTGTAAGCTTTTCAAGTACTCACTTGCTGGAGAAGCTTCATATTGGCTTAAGCAACTACCACCAGGATCCCTGAAATCCTGGACTGACATCAAAAATGCTTTCTTGCGTAACTTCTTTGATGACGCTAAAGCAGGAGCAAAATTGCTACTTTTTCACAAGAACCTTTAGAGTCTTTCAGAAACTCGTGGATCAGATTCAAGTCATACCAGAGAGACTGTCCACATCACAGTTTCAACGAAGTGCAGCTTCTCAGCACTTTCTTCAGAGGTATTGGATTACAATACTAGATGGCTTTGGACACAACTAGTGAAGAAAATTTCAGCACCAGAAGCCCTGAAGAAGCTACGAATTGATTGAGAATCTGACATCTAGCAACATCACCAAGAACACTGACTTTGAGAGAAGAAAATTAGCTCCATCTGTAAGCAAGGAGCAGATTGAAGAGGTCAAGGCAAAATTGGATAATGTTCAGAGTTTTTTTAAGAAGCAGGTTACTTTCGCAGAAGTGGAAGTAATTGAGTCTTCAGAAGATGAGATTGAAGAAGAAGATGTAAACTACATTGATGGGAATGGTTTCCAGAGACAAGGAAATCCAGGCTTCAACAGGAACTCCTATGGTACTGGTCAAAGGAGTAACTTTAATCAGAATTCACAGCGAAGACCCTCAACAACAACATGACTTATGGATCTTCCTACTAACAAAATCCTCCTCTAGAAGGTCCGGAAAGCAAGATTGAAGCAATGGTTGAAAAAGTTTTAGACAACAGAAGATGATTGTGGATTTCAATGGAAAGATAGATGATATGTACCTCAACCTCAATACCAAGTTCGAAAAACCTCAACACTCATGTGAGGAAATTGGAGAATCAAGTGATCCAAACAAGTGAGACCATTAAGAGGCATGAGAGATTAATTAAGGAGAAGATCAAGGCTGGACAAAAGCACCACGTCAATGCATTGATTGATGATGATTTCTGGCAGGAAGTCAAGAGAGAGAAGCCCCAAACCAGCGATTTTCGTGTGGAAAATTCCATATCACTCGGCACTTCTCATTCGCATCGATCGACACCAACCAGAGAGAATCGATCAACGGTGAAACCTATAATAATCAATGGCTTCGTGTGAATTGAATAACATCGATCAACACCATTCTCATGACATCGATCGAAAGTGTGATAGAAGAATCAATCGACAATACACACATGGCGTCGATCGACATGAGAGAAACCCGGTTTGACTACCAAACCTCGGTGCAAGTTTGATTGTACGCCCGACCGTGACAGTCTCAGAACAAAATACATACACATCTGAAGCTATGGATACTGATAGAGAAGATTAGGGACACTCAAATAGGAGGCAAAATATCACAAAACATCAATGCAGAGAAGCCAATAAAAGGAGATAGATAACTTTGCTAAAAGAGTTTTTAAAATTTCTCTAGATATTTCTTTTGATGAAGTTTATTAAACTCACAGACTGTGGATGTTTTTCAGGGAAACAAGAGAGACAGATGATGACATTGAGATAATGTTCAATCACCTCAGAGAGAAGATGAAGCAGATGACATGTCTGATGAAGCAAAATGATCCTCGAAAATTCGTGGTTCCATGCTTCATCAAAGGAAACAAATATCCCAACACCCTTTGTGACACTGTATCTTCAGTGAGCATTATGCCAAAATCTATGGCAGAGGAGCTGGACCTGAAAGTGGAAACCTCCAAAGATTCTTTTACATTCGTAGACTGCTCAAGAGTGAACTCAAGAGGGAAGGTAAAAGATGTTCCAGTGCAGATCAACAATACCTTAATTCCAAAAGAGTTTATGTGGTGGACATCGGGATAGATTGGAACTCTTATATACTACTTGGGAGAGCATTCATGGCTACTGTGGGAACCGAAATTCGCACTGTCGATTTCCACTGAATTAAGAACGCAGGGTAAACCCTAGTTTCCCAGAGGTCTCAGATATCTGTTAAACCACACGCCAATCAATCAGAATACGGACTAAATATGGAAAACAAAGTAAGAATAGAAAAGAGGGCAAATAGATGTCTTATTCCGAATTTGCGTATGAGCGTTTACAACAGGATATGAGCCTAGGCTATGAGAGCTGTCGGCGAGATCCCTAGTTCTAATAACCTAAGACTGCAAAACCCTAGTTGAGTCGCAGCTCGAATAACAAAAACGGAAAGTTGCCTAAATGCTCTAAGTGCTAAGGTATGTTCGCTCTGAGTAGAGATTTTCATGTTTCCTATGCATCATCACCCTTGAAGTCCTTATATACTCCTCTAGAGGCGGTTTTCTCTTTCCCCTTCCACCCTTGGTCGAACTTATCGCTTCGCGGAAATATTGTTTTTTTCCTCGATCTTCATGATTATCTTTGGAAACTTAACATTTATCCTTTGATCTTGACATTTATCCCTTCAAACTTAACATTTATCCTTTCCTGCAAAATAAAAGATAAACCGTCACAAAGTTTGGGCTTGATTTTGGATAAAATCGCGAGTGGGCCTTTAGCCGAGCTTTATACCTCGTCGGGCCATTTTTCTGACTTAGGCTTTTCCACGATTTTATTGAGATAACATTATTAAGACGACGTCTTCCAAGAGTTAAGATCTTTCGTATGGGACATGTGACTCTTGGTGTTTAGTTAACCGTTATCATCTCATACGATCGACCCAATCCTTTCTCGATAAAATGAGTTCTTTTGGTAAAGTTCCAATGTCAATTCCGATCGAGAAGGAACAATGATAAGTTCGATCAAGTATCAAAAGAGGGAGTTTAACGAGGATGAGGTGAAAGTGGATTGATTTGATCCGACTTGTCGTATGAGCGAGTCAGATTGCTTGTGTCATCTAACTCGCCCGTTTGGCGAGTTGGCCGTGTCGTGCCTACCAACTCGCCATACGGGCAAGTTGGTTGGTCCATTCCGTACAACTCGTGGCCAACTCGCCATATGGGGGGAGTTGGTCGTGTCATGCCATCCAACTCGCCGTACGGGCGAGTTGGTTAGTCCGTTCCGTCCAACTCGCCATACGGGCGAGCTGGTCGGTCCATGCTGACCAACTCGCCATACGGGCGAGTTGGTCGGTCCATGATGACCAACTCGCTCGTATGGCGAGTTGGTCGACTCGTGTTCCTTTCTTTTGAGTTTTGGCCCGGAGACTTTCGTCAAGTCGATTTCGAGACTGTACTCGTATAGAAACACAATTTTTAGATGCTGATTTCGAGAATACCATTTTTGCCCTCAACAAATGCATTCCCCCGGTAGGTTTCCGTCGTGACCGATTTTGACCCCAACATCTACTGTGGGAGCCATATGCGACATGAAGTTAAACATGTTGTATCTATCTCTAATTGATCAAAATATTTTTTATGAACTTGTCAGGAATAACCGAATAAGAACAAGGCCATCTGATCGAATTGTGCAATGATGCAGAGCTTGTGGCCACATGCTTCTACGATTACGAGTTTGGTGAGGAATCAGAAGAAGGAACATCGATCGACACCCCATCCAACACATCGATCGATGACCTTACATTTCAACAATCGATCGACGACCTTACATTTTAACAATCGATCGACACCCACCCTATCGAATCAATTGACACTCAAACATCCGAACTAGTCAACACCTACAATGGAGATTTTGATTACAACACAACCTACCTCGAGTACGAGGAATACTACAAAGACAAAGAAATAATTTAATACCGAGGGATTGCTATGGAAGAGGCTGGTATTTTTCATGTTTCCCATTAACCTGGGAATTTGACATCGATGGTAACCTTACACCATCGATCGATACTGGGAATGAAGCAGAAACCGAACGAGATTCAACTGCAGAACGCGAAAGGGAATATGGTTATCTACAACCAGATGAGTATGGTATTATGAGAGATCCATATGGTAATGAAAGAGCCATGGATGGCAAAATTCTACATGTCAGAAAAGAAGATGTGGTAGACATACTTGCAATGGCTAATGGAGCTAGAAACCTTTTTTGCCACTAATCTGATTATCGAGCATCGATCGATGGTCCACATACGCCATCAATCGACACCAATCCGGCTTACCAAGGATACGGTAGAGCTTACGAAGACTACGATGAAAATTACAGAGAAGAAGAACTGATTGAGTCTTGCAGCCTAGCACTGGAAGAAGAAGATGGCTGGGTAATGAACGCGAGAGTATGCACTAGAGCATCAATCTTTGGCATATCTTGGCCATCGAACGACATCAAACAAAAACCAGAACATTTACTTGGAGCAGAAGATACAAAAGATGGTTATCTCAGACAAGATGAGTTTGCAATTTTCAGAGATAAAGAAGGACGTGCACGAGATCTTTATGGGAGAATTCTAAATCTACCTAAGGAGGATGTAGCAGACGCCATTGTTATGGCTAAACGATCATGAAGTTTATTTGGACAACAACAACAACCATCAACCGACTCACCGGTACCGGCATCGATCGACAACAAGGAGCAGAAGCACGATCCCATCCACAATCAAACATCGATCGACAAAAAGAAGAATGCATCGATTGATTCCACCATTCCAGGATTCCATGAGTTCTGTACATCTAACTCCTTTAGTTCAAAAACCCCATGACCGATCAGTTGGATAAATCTGCCACTGATAGAAGGTCGCGTAGAGTATGAAACTAGAGTATTTTATGCTGATGGGAAAAAGAATTTTATTTTGGGAAAAGAAAGATGAGTATGGAATCTACATAGATGAAAATGGTAATGCACGATCTCTAGACATAAGAGTTGTGAATGTGCAAGAAGAAGATATCAGGACAGTTCTAGAGAGAGCTACTATGTTTGAGTAAATCTACATATGTTTACCTGAACATTCAGCAAAGATCGGTATGTCTAGGCAGAAACCAAAGACATACAGCAGAGCAGAGAATGACGATATTGTGAATGAGATCTACAAATCTCAAGAGATGTCATTACATGATTTATACATGAGGCTTGATGATGTCTACTATCCTATAGACAATTTCCTTACCGGTTTAACTACACACATCGATGAGATGAAGCAAGATTTGGATACTATTCAAAGACAGCATGCGAGTATACCAGATACAGTGACATCGATCAACGACAACATCATGCAATCGATGGACACTGATTTCGACAGACAGAAGTGTGCAGTACAAAAACAATTAGAAGACATGTTTAATGAGATTGATTTTTCTCAGAGCCTGATGAAAGAAGATATTTCTTAGAAATTGGAGGATATATCATAAACACAAGTACCAGACTTAGAATGCTACAACGCAGTATTGAGAATCTACAAAGGAGAATGCATTAAGTGGAGGTTACTAAGGAGATCATAAAGAATGAGAAAGCCAGAGGATATGAAGCAATGAAGATGTAGACACTTGTTTTCCAAGTGTTGATCCACCTCCATTCTAGTTAGAAAGTTCAACACATCGAGCTTAAGACTATAACCAAGCGCTGAGTGGGAGGCAACCCACTGTTTGGTAAATTTTTATTCAGTTTTTACTTATACTACTATTTATTTCGAGTTTTAATTCGTTTTTACAGATTGCTAAAATCACCATAGATCGACATTGGATCGTGACCAGCGATCAACCAAACCCGCCTACCATCGATCGACACTCTCTTACAGAGATCGGTATCGAGTTCTATACTTAAGTTATTTACTTATGATTTGATTTTTCCTAACCAATCCGGGGTGGATTACACTGGGGACAGTGTAATTTAAGTCTGGGAGAGGTTCGTTAATGCTATTTTATTGTTTCTGAGTTTTATTTACTATCTATATAAGTTTTTCAAAAAGTTTTATTGAGTCAAGAAGAGGATTATGATCAAAATTTATTATTGACTAACCACAATTTAGCACCATTCTTAGAATGTTGTTTACAGAGATACCGAAGTGGATCATCTTGCCACTACACTTGCTTAGAAAGTTTGAAGGAATCAAAGCTTATTTCCAACACTAATCTTGACATTATCGGCTTGCTTTGCGATTTGGTATACACTGGATCGAATTCCTTTTGCAAGTCTGGAAGGTAAAAGTCCGTGTGCTTCTGATTCCCCTATCTCTCCCCTTCAGATTAAAAAAGGATTCGAACAAGATTTGGTGGCTACAAACATTAATGATTGTTTCATATGATCCTAGAAAGAGATAAATGTCAAAAAGAAGTGAACATGATATGGTGGCAAAAACCATTATGTCTTTATTCATGGAAGCCTATCCAAATATCTCAGTCAATTAAAAAAATAAAATGATACCCTCAAAAGAAGGGAGACATTGACTGAGAAGAAGTGAGAAGAGATAGAGGAAATGAATCACAGAAGACTACTTGTGTGTTCAAATACTTACAGAGGTAAGAGTCCATATATCCTTTGATTGATACTCCCAAGGTAAAGCCTTCATTTTTATTTTATGCAATGAAATGAAATTAGTAGAGGGGCGAGTCAGACTAGTATTCGCTAAGTTGTTGGTAAAATGAAATTGGTTGCTATACTAGGATCTGGTATATAAAGTTTCTATGTGATTGAATTGATAGGATGTGGTTGCAATAGAGTAAAGTGACAATTACACTTAGATATGATGTAAGTCTTCGCTTTTCAAAACCTCTTTCGCAGGCTTGTTTGCTTGAGAACAAACAAAATATTAAGTCTGGGGGAGTTGATATAGTCTATTTATTACCAGTTTCATGTTATAGGCTCTATTTAGGGTCTATTATGTGTGTCTAGGCTATGTTTTAAGGTCTTTATAGGTCCATGTACGTTTTAGATATATGGAGATACTTGGAGCTTTTGAAGCATTTAGAGGAGAATAATCTGTAGCTGATCATTGAGAGAGTCAAAGTACAAGACTGTCGTCGATCGACGGCACTACATTGGTGTCGACCGACGTTACATGACCAAGGTCGATTTCACATCTGCCATCGAACGATGACCAAATCGCAGACAGCCGATTTCAAGCCCAAGTTAGAGAAAAGACACAAGATTATCCCTGGACGAGTTTTGACCTAGACTTTAGGGTTTTATATTTATACTTTATGTATTACACCAGAAGAGAGGGTGCCAAGGTGGGTGGCAAGTGTGTGTGTGCACAACATTCCATTATAGTTTTAGGATTTAATTAGGGGGGAAGATTCATAACTCCTGAAGGAGATTTATATTGGAACCCCAATATTTTATCTATGCATTCTATTCAGATTATTATTCTTACTTTCATTATGTCTGAGTAGTTACCAATTAGATTTAGGGTTGAATGATAGCAATCATGGATTAGCCCAAAAGTAGGATTGCTAGGTTAAGTTAATATCCATCAGTTGAGTTGTGCTTAATGCTTGCATTCTAGAATAGCAAACTAGGATCTCAAAAGTAGGACATGGACGACTACGAGAGTACGTTATGTGGCTGAATAGACTCCATTGAACTAGGTTGTTAGGCGCATGCGAGAGCTAGTATAATTAGCTTGGTGAACATATCAAATCTCGTTCACACTTCCTTCTGATTTCACCGTCGATCAACATGTGGCCTTAGCCGTCGATCGATGGTCTTTCCTTTTGCTCGCATACGAAAGTTGGAGTTAAAAGGGTCAGAATAGCTAATGTTTGAGTTCTAGAATATTTACATATTTGTGCATCTTATTCCTTATAATTCGTGAAGCTTGAAACCCTAAATCTAACATATTTATATTTACATCTAGTTAGATTATTAGCATATTTCCATATTTACATTACTAGCATATTTTCATATTGCTTCTACACCTTCTAATAAGGATTATTCCTTAAACCGATTACTTGTTACCAATATATATATATATATATATATAATCACCTAGCTTAGTCTTTAGAAATAAGAAATCTATTGTGTGTCATTATTCTCTGTGGATTTGATCCCTAAGTACTACACCTGATCTCTCTTGGCAATAGTATTATTTTGTGTGTTAGGATTAAGAGTTAATTTGATAGTTAATTTTTTAGGATATTTATACCCTGCTAGAACAATAAACACACCCAATGTCACCTCCTCAGATTCCTCTGATGCTTTATCTAACTCCTCCGCTTTCTATGGATTCTCTCACAAAATTTGTGGCAAAGGAAACTATTGTGGAAGTCGCTCGTAATTATTCTGATAGGCGAGATCAGAGGTCTGCTTATGCATGTAGGTATTCGAAGGATTCCCTAAGATCTTCAAATATGCCCACATTATGTGATAGAGAATGTTGACAGATCTCGGAGATCAACTCCAGGAAATGTTCTACTCGTGGCTCTAAAGGGCGGGAATTTTTTGCTTCAAAGAGGCCCAAAGCGGATTACGGATTGAGCTCTCAGTTTCCTCCACCGCCCTCTAAACGCGAGTATGCTATTTCTTTTGAGATTTTGGGTAACACTCCTCTGCTTATTGACGAGAAGGCTTACATGCGCCTTTACCGTAATATTCACATGTCCAGCAATCTTAAATTCCCAGAGGAGATGTTCTTCGATAGCAATGTCTACGAGGACGTGTGTCGGGCCTACACCGAGGTAATTTCTTCCTGTAGTTTGCTTATTTTTAGTGATTATTTCTTTATGTTTTCACTACTAACTTCGTCTTTGGAAGCTTATGGGTTAGGTGAATTGTAACCATTCGTTCTACAAATACAATGGAAGATGGCTGCAGCTAAGAAGGACGCCCTTCATTATTACGATGCGTTGAAGGCAGAGTGAAATAAGAACGGGGAGGTGTCTACTCGCAATGTTTCTTTAGAAGATAAACTCAAGAAACTGGAGGTCTAGACGAAGGCAAAATATATGAAGATCAAAGAACTCAAAGCTTTGGAATCTTGTCTTTGAACTTGTATTGAAAGCGTCAAGCGGCTCGCAGATCAGGCTTAGGTTGCCTCTGAGCAGCATGAGGCCGATCTCATCTGAGATCAGGAAGATGTTTGGAGGGAGTATGATCAGCTTGCAATCGTCTCAAACTAGCACTGAAAGCGCATGAGGAAGAACTCCAACATCTTAATGCATCAAGGGAAAAGGAGTTCCGGAAGGCCGAAAGGAGGGCTCACTGATATCTGGTGGTGAAATATGGGCTGCATTTTGATAAGATTAATTGAGATCTGGCTGATGATAAGTGCGTTGAGGAGAATGCTTTGTTGACGTCCCAAGCAATCAGTCCGAATTATAAGGTCAACGAGCTGACACAGAGGGGGCTCACGGTAATATCCTTCTTCTTCAAGATATATCTATAGACTGATCTATAGAGAGTTTCTCCTATTTCTGATGCCTCCAACTGTAATATCCTTCTTCTGGGGTTATTCATGAGATGTAGTCTGTTGGCGAGGAGGAGGTTTGAACTGAAGCTGGCAAGGTTGGTAACCATGTCCAATTCAGGGATTACCGAGTCAAGGTTCCTTTTTCTTACCCGGAGATGACAGAAGCGGCGGCTGCTAAGGAGCCTTTTATTGTAGATCAGTTTGATTTGAAACTCTCCTTAATATCCCCTGCGGATGGCTAAGATGCTGCCACATCCAAGGGAGCTCAAGAATAGGCCTCACACCTTTTATTTTTGTTAATTGTTCTTGAATATTTTGAAGTTAAGCAAGAGGGTTCTTATCCAAAAACATTTGTGGGAAGTTTTTTTCCAATGACTTTGTTTCCTTCGTCAATTTCTCATTTTCTTTTATTATTGCTTTATAGTTCGTGAAATGTTGTGTCTTTGTGAGTTGAGATAGTATTTGCTAAGGTTTCCGTTAATATGTATACGTAACACCGGATGCCGGAAGGCTTGGCACATTTCCGGGTTAAAATTAGGTACGAAATTAGTTCGGCTTATCATGTATCATAATCAGTTTTAGGTGCAAGAATTTGGCTTATCATGTACCCACTTGAGTGCTTTTAGGATGCTTGATCTTTTCTTTATTTTCGCAGGTGTTCGTGGGAGAGCTCGGCTTTCTGTTCAAAATAGGTGTTCTTAAGATTATGAAAGTTGAATATTTGTATGTCCACTTAGTTCTCAAAGGAATCATTCACAGTGGCAGAAAACAGATTGACTTTCAAAGGTCAAGAGAAAACATTGCAAGAATTAAGGCAATGGAAAGAAAAGAACTCACCCTGGTAGATCTTAAAATCCAATACAAAAATTGGAGTTTGTGTTAACGTGCTGAATAAGTAACTAATGAATCGAATGTTTGTGTGAAAAATGTTTATTTTATTCATAGTATAAGAAGATATAAATATGGAGAGATAAAAAAGTATCGATTAACAAGAGAGTACAAAGGTATTGAGAATATAAGTTTGATAACAAATGATTGGGATCCCCTCTTCTTCTCCTTGACTCTTATTTTATAGGTGTTGAAAGTAGATCATAATGGCGACGTGATCTCTGGCGAGTATCAGGTGCCTTTATGATTATCTTTAACGCCTCAATCTTCTTTTAGGTTTTGTTTAACTGTGTCAGCTCGGTGTGGCTTTATTTCTCAACCTGGGATGGGCCTTTGACTTTCTTGGGCCTATTGTCTTCTTACAGACTTTAATTATCCCATACCAGGTCCTTGGACTGGATTTGGAGTGGGTTGAAACCCGCCATAAACACACCCTACGAAAAGCAACCCTCATTACCTAATATAGCTTGAAGTGGAAACCCTCTTTTCAAATAACATCAAGATCAATATTTCCAGGTTATCTAGTTTGATAAACGAGGCTGGCCCCGGGAAAAACTACTAAAACATTTTCCTAAGTCCCGTATAGAGACAAAAGTCTTAAAATATGTATATAATCCATGTTTGGGGGTTATGATCGGTCTAAGCCTAGAGTTTAAGAAAAGAAAATAGGAGTTTAAGAAAAGAAAATAGGAGTTTAAGCAGGAATAATCAAAAAATAATTATGCGATGCCTGAGAGAGAGAGAGAGAGAGGAGAGCAGAGAGAGAGACGAGAGAGAGAGAGAGAGAGAGAGGAGAGAGAGAGAGAGAGAGAGAGAGAGAGAGAGAGAGATAGAGAGAGAGAGAGAGAGATAGAGAGAGAGAGAGAGAGAGAGAGAGAGAGAGAGAGAGAGAGAGAAAGAGAAAGAGTGAGAGAGAGAGAGAGAGGAGAGAGAGAGAGAGAGAGAGAGAGAGAGAGAGAGAGAGGAGAGAGAGAGAGAGAGAGAGAGAGAGAGAGAGAGAGAGAGAGAGAGAGGAGAGAGAGAGAGAGGAGAGAGAGAGAGAGAGAGAGAGAGAGAGAGAGAGAGGAGATGCTGATCTCTCTCTTGAATCTGTCTCGTCTCTTCCGTTCTCCGTTGATGGTTTTGTATGTTCCCATTTGGTTTTCTGAAACTGTTTTGAATGCTTTACGAAAGTTTTTCGTAAAACATTTATGACGTTACTTTTGCGGAAGATTATTTCGTCAAAACTGTTTTGTTTTATTTTACAAAAGTTTTTCTGTAAAAACTTTCTGACTTTAGATTTACAGAAGATTGATAAAAAATTTCCGAATTTAGTTTTACAGAAGATTGATTCGTAAATTTTATTTGTTTCATTTTATGGAAGTTTTTGCATAAATTTTTGTCTGATGTATTTAACAGAGATATTTTTTTTATTTTTTTTATTGAAGTGTTTCGTAAAAACTTTCCAAAGTTAGTTTTACGTAAGATTTGTTTCATAAAACTATCTTATTTTCATAAAAACTTCCAAAAGAACATTTTTTGGATAATTCTTGTTTGGATAGAAATCTCTTTATTTCCTTTCCGTGAAGAAATATACGGAGTTTTTTTTCTGTGTATCGTTGTTGAAGTTGGCACAGCGTATACTGAATTGTTCTCTCGACATTTCTGGCTAATTCTTGTAAATTATATGATTCTCGGGTGATTTTAGTTGGTTATTTTGCTAGGACCGATTTTTCCCCAACATGTTTCATTAATCATATATGAGTAATATGCTTGTTAGATTTAAGATTTTTTGAAGTTAAAAATAGATTGTTATATTGAATAGAGTTGTTAGGGTAATATTATATTTTTTAATCTGGATTGAAATTAATGTTAGTTCTATCTTGATCAACTGAAATTTAGATCTTAGGATAATTGATAGAAGGAAATTTTTATTGATGACTTAATCTTAGATAAGTAATATACCTATTTGAAAAGAATTTTGGTATAGATATTGTTTGAACTTATCAAACCTATGTCTAACACTTCTCTGAACTGTTGAATTTGCAAAGAAAATTGAAATTTTATAATCTAGACATAGAGAATCTCTGGAACTAAAGTTGATTGATTTGGATACTTTGTTTTGAGTTCAATAACGGTTCTTAAATAAACTCTTAATGATTTGCATGTTCTGCAAAACTGATTTACTTAAGAATATCACTAATTTTAGTACTTTTCCGAATCAAACTTACAACCATTCAAATTTCTCTTTTATTTACTTGATATTCACTTTTGTTTAGATTAAATCAAAAACTGATATTTATTGAGTGATAGTCTTTGCGGATTCGACAGATAAATACTATGATTGTGTTAAGACACAAGGTTCCAGAAGTTGGAATTGAGGTTAACAAATCCAAGATTGACATTATTACAGGTTTGCAAACACCTGATAATGTGAAGTCAGTTAGAAGCATTTTGAACATGCTGGATTTTAAAAGAGGTTCATATAGGATTTTCAACTAAATTTATAGAACACTAACTGCTTTTCTCTGTAAAGATGTTAGATCAGAGTTCAATGCTGAATGCCTTTCATATTTTGAATAGATCAAGAAATATTTAGTAAGTGTTACAATTTTACAGCCTCCAGCCTAGGATTTACCTTTTCATGTGATGTGTGATGCCAGCGATTTTGCAGTGGGAGCTGTTCTTAGACAGAAAAAGGATAAAAACTTCATGCTAATCTATTATGCTAGCCGACAGAAAATTATTGCAACAACTGAAAAAGAGTTGTTGACTGTGGTGTTTGCTTTTTAAGAATTTTGGTCCTTACTTGGGTTGGATCAAAGGTAATTGTGCATACATACCCACTCTGCTCATAAATACTTTATGAAGGAAAAATATGCTAAACCAAGGCTACTTACGTGGATTCTCTTTCTTCAGGAATTTGGCATTGAGGTTAGAGACAAGAAACGAGTGAAAAAATAGACTAACTGATCACTTCTCATGAATCAAGATTGATGAAGACATTCCCACTGATGATTTCATGCCTGATGAGTATGTGTACTTGGTGGAAACTGGGGCTACAATCAGAATTGATTCTTGTGTTGCTGACATTGTGTCGATCGACAACACAATCAAAACGAACGGAAATTGACCATTCAATGCGTAATCGACACAAGTAGTCGACACAAGTAATTGAAGTCGAGCGACACCACTATGGGTGTCGGTGGACATCTAATGCACGTGGAGCCATATTTTTGAGAGATCATACTTCTTTCTTCTGAGATGCAAACCGCTGTTGTAGATATCCCAAATAGATTGTCATATGCTGATATCGCGAATTATCTTGTTGCTGATGTTGAGCTAAAGATATTATTGAAATGAGCCTTATTTGTATAAACATTCTTCTGATGGTGTGTACAGACGATGTATTGCATAATCTAAAGTTCCTAATGTGATGTTTCATTTCCATGCATCTGAATATGCTGGGCATTTTGATACTTTCTGATGCGGCCATCCAAGTAGAGGTTCCTATAATTAGACAAGGTCCGACCACCCGGACCGGAGCTCGGGTCGTAAGAGAAGGGTTTTCCAAGGCTGTTCCAGAAATCCTCAATCAGGATCAAACCGACCCCAACCAGCTACTGATTGAAGAGATGGTTCAATTGAAGATCCAAAATCCACCCGGTTTCTACTAAGGTTCAAGATCAAGCCGGCCCAATCCAATTTGCATCTTTCGGCCAGAATCGAGCCGGAATGATCATTTCCACAAGCTTCCTTGGTTCAGACCGAGGTCGAATTGCACTTGGTTCCGATAATTGTTGTCCGGACCAGTAAGGTAATAAGGTAAAATTTTAATTATGATTTTAACCGGTTTACTGTTTTTAATTTGTGTTGGTTTTCTTTAAATTTATTGCAATAAACTTATGGGCAAATTGTTGGCCTTTTTAATTTTTCGTTTGAGTCCAATAATTCAAGGCATGTGTTAGCCTTTTATTAGAGTCTAGGATCGGTCCATGTAATTGCTTCAAGTCTCCTTGAAGGGCAAAGCTGCATCGAGTATTTAAACTCCCTATAAGCAGCCGTGTATTTTTTTTTTTTTTACTTAGCCAATATATGAGTCAGTTTGCCCCTAGCAAAGAAAATCCTAAGTCTTTCTAGTTTGTGAGAAGCTGACCAGGAAGAAATTCGAATCTTATAAAGTTTTAAACGATAGAACTTGTTGCGATTCTTTATTTCATTCCATCCATCGATTTACTTGAGAGAGATACACATCCAGCAAGCCAAATCCCATATTCATTCATCAACCAACCACTGATCTGTTGAGGGAGACAAACGTCCAGCAACAACATCCCATCTACCATCATTCTATCTCTTGTTCTTCTTTTTGTTTGAAATCGCATATCATCATATCATTCATCGTCCATCTAGTTACTGTTTCATCCGGCCCATCCTTGCATATTAGATCATATTTTTAATATCTTATAACTTTTTTTCTTCTTTATAAAATCCATAAAAACTCACAGAAGATATTCTCTTGTTTTCAGGTACCAATCGGAAAAAATTTCTCCCCATCGCCCACATCCATCCAACCATTACCATTGAGATCTCATGAACCTCAGTCAAGCTATCAGTACGGTCTGAATCTTAAGCTGTATCATTTGGAATCAGAGCTTAAGGCTCCTGAAACTCTCGGTTATCTATTTTTCCTGGTCCCATCGATTCCTACCTGTTGCATATCGAACCTTGTCTCATCTAGTTGCATCTGAAAAAATCAAAAAAAAAAAATTGCATATTTGTTCATCTTGCAATTTTTTCGTGTTCCTGTGTTGTTTTGTTCAAGCATAAACCGAAAAATTCAAAAAATTAGTTTAGATAAAAAAATTGGAGAGAAAGCATTACCCGATCTGTTTTATTCCCTATAGACCAACTTTCCATAATCGGAGGAAGAGCAATCATTTGTTCCCTTCTTTCTGAATCTCGATTTATTTAGGTTCTAGTTTCCTTATTTCCTGATCCAGTTAGCATTAAATTTGATTTCACATTTATTTAGTTTATTCTTCAATTCTATCATTAATCAAAAAAGGAACATTTGCATTTAAAACTAGTCTTGGTCGATACTCCTAAATATCCGACACATTGTTTATTTAAAACCAAACCTTCCTCTGCACTTGATCCCTTTCTTGTTTTATTGATAACAAGAAGCTATGGGAGATCTAGGTTAGAATGGTGCTCCAAATCAAACTGATATCAATGCACAAATCTTATCCGGCCAAGCCCAAACTCACGGCAGCCATGCAAGCTGTCACCGAGCAACTAGCTAGACTGACATAAAAAACCAGAGGTAATGAACCACGACCCCTAGGGAGGAACCACCATTACCTCAAAGATCCTCAGTCCCAAACTGATGAGGACAGCTCCGACTCGGAGCCACCCGAATAAGAACACCACCGACCTGTCCAAACTGGACGAGGAGGCCAACACGAGCATTGGATCCAGGGCGATGGTAGTCCGATCCGGAGGAGAGGACGAGTTCGAGATGAAGCGGCTCCATGGCAAGGAGCAAAGACCTCAAACTCAACCCACCAACCTTTGCTGGAAAGGTTAATTTGGATGCCTATGTCGAGTGGGAGAAGCGAATGGAGTACATCTTTTAATACTATGACTATTCTGAGGCTAAGAAGATAGATCTAGCCACATCTCAACTTACTGACAATGACTTAGCCTGGTGGGACAGAGAGGTTTTTGAGGCAGGCCGAGTCTATCGATTCCACACTTGGGAGGAGATGTGATCCAAGCTTCGCACCAGGTATGTACCAACTTATTATCAAAGAGACTTACAAAAACGTTTTCAAAAATTATCCCAGGGAACTAGGTCGGTAGAGGAGTACTTTGAGGAGTTTGATTCTCTCAAGAACAAGCCTAAGACACGTGAACCAGAGGAGACACTAATGTACAATTCCTAGATGGCCTACAAGACCGCATTGCTCGCAAGGTGGAAAGGCAACCATACAAGAACTTCAATAATCTCCTTCACTTTACCATACAAGCGGAGCAATACATCAAGAGGAAGAATGTGTCAGTTGCTAGAAGCAAGACTCCTTGGACACAACCGAGTTCCAAAGGGGTTTACAAATGAAAATCTATAGAAGTGTAAAACCGTTACAAGAAACCAACCTAAGCCGTCCAAACCCAACCAAGACGACCAAGGTAAGTCTCAAGCTCAAATTCAATGGAACCATGACACCACTTGTTTAAAATGTCAGGGCAGGGGGGATTATGCCAGATACTGTCCAAACAAGTGTGTGATGATCCTCAAGGCTGATGGTGAGTATGAATCCCAAGATGAGGACGAGATGGAAGTCATTAACTCAGATGAGGAGGTGACTGATTGCCCAGAACCTGGTGAATTGCTAGTGACCAGGAGAACACTTAGTGCACTCTTTGATCTAGAGAAAATATCACGACCAGGTTATGTGTGATGTACCCCCAATGCAAGACGGACACCTACTCCTAGGTAGGTCGAGGCAGTTTGACAAAGAGACAATTTACCATGGTCGAACTAACGTCTACAGCTTCAAGCATCACAACAAGAAACATAACCTAGCACCTCTCAGTCCACAAGAGGTTCATGAGATGCAAAAGGCAATGGATCAAACCAGCAAGATAAGTAAAACTAATCTGTACATCAACTCTGGTCAAGTCCGTAAGTCTTTATGTCATGGGACGCATGTGCCACTAATGATCTTCAAGGAAGGTTTTTCGCAGGTTTTGAGGCCCATGACTTACCTCCTGAGGTCCGAGACCTCCTGGATAGGTACAAAGACATCTTCCCTAATGAGATACCATCCGGTTTGTCTCTCATCCGAGGGATAGAACATTAAATCGACCTGGGTGAACCTCTACCAAACCGAGCAGTCTACCGAGTCAATCCAGAGGAGGCTAATTGGTTGGAAATGCAGGTGTAGGATCTCATGAACAAATGTTACATCCGAGAGAGATTCAGTCCATGCACAATTCCAGTCTTAAACCAACGTTCGAGATATTTTGGATGAATTGAGTGTTTCTAATGTGTTTTCTAAGATTGATCTTAGTAGTGGATATCACCAAGTATTCATGAAGGAGGGTGATGACTGGAAAACCGCCTTCAAAACCAAACAAGATTTGTGTGAGTGGTTAGTAATGCCATTCGGCATTTACCAATGCACCGTGTGCCTTCATATACTCATGAAACAAGTTCTAAGGCCTTATATCAGTAATTTTGTGGTTGTTTACTTTGATGACATACTGATATATAGTCAAAACTTAGCCGATCATGTTCAACATTTGGAACAAGTACTAAAAGCTCTTAGACAGGAAGCTCTTTATGCTAGACTTAAGAAATGCATATTTTCAATGATCAATTGGTGTTATTAGGCTTTGTTGTGAGTTCACAGGGACTCAAGGTCAATGAGGAAAATATCAAGGCGATCCAAGACTGGCCCACACCCACCACGACTGGACATGTCCGCAGTTTCCATGGACTGGCCAGTTTCTATCGACGGTTTGTCAACAATTTCAGTACCATTTCTGCTCAAATGACCTAAATTATCAAGAAAAAATGTATCATTTACTTGAGGTACATCCCAAGAGGAATCCTTTAATAAACTTAAACATAGTTTGACTATGCCCCGGTCCTTACTCTTCCTAACATTGACAAGACATTTGAGATTGAGTGTGATGCAATAGGTTCAGGTATAGGAGCTGTGCTGACACAAGGAGGCCGACCAGTAGCCTTATTCAGTGAGAAATTGAGCGGAGCTGCCCTCAGTTACCCCACTTATGACAGAGAGCTATATGCTCTAGTGTGGTCTCTTGAAACTTGGGAACATTATCTATTGTCTAAAGAGTTTGTTATCCATACAGATCATGAGACGCTTAAGCACCGGAGAGGTCAAACCGCACTCAAGAGAAGACATGCTCGATGGTTGGATTTTGTGTAGACTTTTCCCTATGTGATTAAGTACAAGAAGGGCAAAGATAATGTGGTAGCCGGTGCTCTTTCCAGAATATACACTCTCATCTCAACCATGGAAACTAAGATCATGGCTTTTGATCATATTCAAGATTCTTATGCTACTGACTTTGATTTCCAAGAAGCTTTCAGGAACACAA
The DNA here is from genome assembly GCA_905132885.1 of Moricandia moricandioides. Taxonomy (NCBI): domain Eukaryota; kingdom Viridiplantae; phylum Streptophyta; class Magnoliopsida; order Brassicales; family Brassicaceae; genus Moricandia; species Moricandia moricandioides. The sequence continues at coordinate 91,194 of CAJHQQ010000976.1, read as the reverse complement.
CTAAAGGAGCCTTCGGTTTCTATTATCAACATGAAGGGTTCTTGTTAAAGGAAAAGAAGCTTTGCATTTCACAAGGGTCTATGAGAAAGTTTCTGACTAGGGAATCCCACAGTGGAGGAATAATGGGACATTTTGGTCGAGGCAAAACCCTAATTTTGCTGACTGATCATTTCTTTTGGCCTAACATGAAACAAGATATTGAAAACCTCTGCGCCAAACGCATCGTCTGTCTCAAAACAAAGTCAAGCTCCTATCCATTTGGTTTATACATGCCATTACCTATCCTAATCACCCTTGGGTAGATATTTCTATGAACTTTGTGCTGGGGTTACCCAAGATAAACTGCAAGGATACCATTTTTGTATTTTTGGACAGGTCCTCCAAGATGGCTCATTTCATTGCATGTTATAAGTCCAATGATGCTACCCAATTAGCCGACATGTTCTTCACAGAAGTGGTTCGTTTGCATGGTGTGCCAAATACCATTGTATCTGATCGATACTCCAAATTCCTCAGCCATTTCTGAAAAACAATTTGGAAGAAACTCAATACCAATCTGTTGTTCTCAACTTCTTGCCATCTACAGTCTGATGGCCAAACCGAGGTAGTAAACCGTACACTCTCTCATCTGTTGAGAGCTACGGTCGGTAAGAACTTAAGGAACTGGTTGTCATGTTTATGATTCATTGAATTTGCTTACAAAAATGCTAGACATTCAGTCACTAACCTTTCTCCTTTTGAGGTTGTGTATGGGTTCAGGCCAGAAACTCCTATGGATCTTATTTAGTTACCACAGTGCATATACAAAATCCAAGAAGGTTCCTTGAAGGCTTATTTTGTCAAGAAACTTCATCAGAGGGTCAAGGAGAGACTAGAAGAGAAGGCTGGCAAGGTTAAGGTGGGGGTTGACCAGAAGAGGAAGGAAGTGATATTCAAACCAGGCGACTTGGTTTGGTTACACATTAGTCTCGAAAGTTTTCCAGATGAGAGGAAGTCCAAACTATCTCCAAGAGGGAGTGGCCCATTCGGGATCCTAGAAAAGATCAATGACAATGCCTACAAGCTTGATCTCCCAAGTGAGTTTAAAATCTCTCATACGTTCAATGTGTATGACCTATCTCCTTTCAATGCAGATGATGATGTTCTGAGGTAAGAACCTTTTCAAGAGGGAGGAAATGATGCGGCCATCCAAGTAGTGGTTCCCATAATCAGACAAGATCCGACCACCTGGTCCGGAGCTTGGGTCATAAGAGAAGGGTTTCCCAAGGCTGTTCAAGAAATCCTCAATCAGGATCAAACTGACCCCAACCAGCTACTGATTGAATAGATGGTCCAATTGAAGATCCAAGATCCACCGGTTCTACTGAGGTTCAAGATCAAGCCGGCCCAATCCAAATTGCATCCTTCGGCCAGAAACAAACCAGAATATGATCAATTCTACAAGCTTCCTTGGCTCATCCTCAGGTCCAATTGCACTCAGTTCTGATAATTGATTGTCCGGACTAGTAAGGTAAGAACGTAAGATTTCAATTATGATTTTTAACTGGTTTATTGTTTTTGGTTTGTGTTTTTTTTTTTAAAATTTATTTCCATAAACTTATGGGAAAATTATTGGCCTTTTTAATTTCGAGTTTGAGTCCAATAATTCAAGTCATGTGGTAGCCTTTGTTTAGATTCCAGGATCAGTCCATGTAATTTGCTTCAAGTCCCCTGGAAGGACAAATCTGCATAGAGTATTTAAACTCCCTATAAGCAACCGTGTATTTTTTTTTTACTTAGGCAATATATGAGTCAGTTTACCCCTAGCAAAGAAAATCCTAAGTCTTTCTAGTTTGTGAGAAGCCGACCAGGAAGAAATTTGAATCTTATCAAGTTTCAAACCATAGAACTTGTGGCGATTCTTCATTCCATTCCATCCATTGATTTGCTTGAGAGAGATACACATCCAGCAAGCCAAATCCCATATTCATTCATCAACCAACCACTGATCTGTTGAGAGAGACACACGTTCAGCAACAACATCCCATCCACCATCATTCTATCTCTTGTTCTCCTTTTAGTTTCATATCGCATATCATCATATGATTAATCGTCCACCTAGTTCCTATTTCATCCGGCCCATCCTTGCATATTAGATCATGTTTTTCATATATTATAACTTTGTTTCTTCTTTATAAAAACCATAAAACCTCACAAATGATCTTCTCTTTTTTTCAGGTACCAATCGAATCATTTCTTCCCATCGCCCACATCCATCCGACCATTACCAGTCCGATCTCACAAACCTCAGTCAAGCCATCAGTACGGTCTGAATATCAGGCTGTATCACTTTCAAAACAGTGTCCAAAGTTCTTCAATCAGGCTTTTGGTGCATACTATGTTTAAGGATGCTCAAATATTTATCTCTCAATGTGATGCTTGACAAAGGAGAGAAAAGATCAGCAAGAGACCTGAGATGCCACAAATTTTATCCATGATGTTGAAGTTTTTGTTTGCTAGGGCAATGATTTAATGGGTCATTTTCCGTGATCTCATGGGAATAAGTACATTTTGGTTGTTTTGTACTATGTGTCTAAGTTGTTAGCAGCAATTATTGCTGGTCCAAAGAATGATGATGTAGTGGTTATTAAATTGTTAAAGACCATCATGTTCCCTAGATTTGGAATGCCACTGATTGTCCATGAATCAAATTTAATAATGGAAAATTCTTACCGTTTAGTGATGTTTGGAATCATCTTTATCGTAAGGGTTATATTCCAAATTGCTATGATTGGTTTCCACATGGTGAAGATTTTGTTGATTCACCAAATAATAGTACTAGTGAGCATATCGTAGGAAATATATTAGTTATAATATTCATGGCTATAATCAAGGGTATACTAATGAACGAAATATATATATTCTGAAATGGTTACTGAAGCATATCAAGGGTCAGTTAATATTGAAAATTTGGGAGAGAGACAAATTTAGAAGCAAAACATTTTTATGATGTGTGATGAGAATCATCCAATATTTGATGTGTGTAAATATGGTCTTTCTCCATTGTTTATTATCACCAAGGATGATAAATATTCAAAGAATACTTACCGGATGATAACCTAGCAGCTTCATCATACTACGATGTTAAAAAAATGGAATCAGGGCTTGGCCTAGCTTCCCATATGATTGATGTATGTATTGATAATTGGAAGGGTGATGCACAATGCACATAGTGTAAATTTTGTAATAAAGCAAGATTTGAGCCAACGACAAGAAGAACTAGAGTTCCATACAAGCGAATGTGGTCCTTGTCGATAACTGATAGGCTAAAAAGAGTATATCAATCCAAGAGAACATCAACACCAGTAAGATGACATGAAAAGCATTCTGCCAATGGAGAAATATCACACCCATCTTATGCGGAAGCATGGAAACACTTCATATCCACATATCCAGACTTTGCAATGGAAAATGGAATGTTTACTCGTGTTATGTACATATGGATTTAATCCAAATGGAATTCAGATTGTAACTACTCTTTATGGGAAGTCATTGTGACTCCATACAATTTCTCACCTAATTTTTGCATGAAACGAGAATTATTGTTCTTGTCTAACCTAGTTCCTAGTCTAGAGAATCCAAGTTCGATCTGTAGATGTTTTTCTGCAACCATTGATAGAGGAGTTTAATGATATGTGGTATAATGGTGTTCCTACATTTGATGTATCCCATGGGAAAAGATTTTGTATGCATGCAGTATTAATGTGGACCATTAGTGACTTTCATGTTTATGCTACATTATCTATATGGGGGGGTGTTTGATATTTTTAGAGAGAACAAGACAAATCCAAATCTTCAAATGACAACCATAAAACGTCCAACTCAGTAAAAGATATAAAGAAAACGAGTGAAGTTGTAATTAATTAGAAAAAATCGAAATATACGTTACATAAGAAACTATAATGGAAACGAAGGTCAGAGTTGAAACTGAGAGTTGGTTGGTGCCAGAACTTGAGGGAGATGGTGCAGTCATGACCGGTGATTCAGCCAAAAATGGTGACGATGATGGTGACCCAACCGAAGATGGTGAATTCATAGGTGTTCCAGCCGATGGAGAAACTGCATCATTATTAGGACTCATACATTATATTTATTAACATACAGTATAATATAAATAAAACAAAATATTGGAAGAAGACTTTCGGTTTTCCAAAACAAAAATAAATCTAGTTATAAATGTGAAACTAAACTAGTTATAGAATTACAAATTAAGTAACAAATCCAAAATTATGGTATGTAATATTCACATACAAGATGAATAGGTTGATTGCATTTGCTGAACTAAAATGCGAACTGCCTTTTCAACAATCAGCAAAACATTTCAGATTGATTTTCTTCTTCCTACTCTGCAGTTCTTGTTACGAGTATAATACAAAATATATCATTAAAGGAAATATAGTTTACATATCAAAAGTGTAGTTTACTTTTAATTATTGCAAATGCGATACCATTGATTATTTTTTAATTCTAATTATCATCACTGAAATATGAAATAAATTTGGTTTACCAGAAAAATATAGTAAAATTACTAAAAATAAAACGTAAGATACCACACTAGTTTTAATACTTTTTCAATCGATCTATAAGGTAAGAGAAAAAACACAGAGAAGCCTTCAATGTTAATTATGAAATATAATCAATTAATTATCAAAGAAAATCCAAAATAACCAAACACGTACTTGGAGACATACCAGGACTAGATGCAGCCGGTGTCACCTCGTCCAGGATCGCTACACCAGAAATAAAAGATTAACTTAGAAACAATGAAAATACAACGCAAAAAAAAAACATTAAGTTTGAGGAAAAAAATAATGAAAATACTCACCGCAATGAGGAGCAACAATGGGGAGCTTGCAAGTCGTAGGCATGGCACGAGCTCTAGTGTTATTCACTGCGAACCCCATAGTTTTGCTACTTTCTAAACCAACGCAAATACACTTGGGGTTATATTGCAGAACAGATAGAATTCCCCCACAACAAACTTTTGTTGGTTTAGTCTCATTTGATCCAGGTGTAAGGTACGAGAGACAATCCATCATGTCATATATAATGCTGGAGCAATCCGAATTTGACGGTCCTGGCGCCGGAGCAGCTACCGGTGAAGGAGACTTTGCCGGCTGTGACTTGTTGCGGGCGTGAATGGGTGCAAATGATGATGACAGTAGAAGTATTAAGATGGAAATTACAAGTGACTGCTTCATTATTTTCTATATTATTTTCTTTGAAAGTGTTTGTTGTTTATTGTTTTCTTTGTCTTGGATTTGCTTTGGTACAAGGGAACACGAGGTTTATATATATATAGAAGTGAACTCAATTAGGAATAGATAAGAATTTGTTTTTTTCTTTCTTTTTTTAGGGTTTGAGATTATTGTTAAATAGGTGGATAGTTTTATATATCTTGATTGTTTTCAGTTCGTTGAGTTAATCTTTCTTTCTCTTTTTTATTGGTCAAAGTTGAGTTGATCTTCTGGGAAATTTTAATTCTACCACAAGTTTGATATCACTTTTCAAATTTATCATTAGTGAATGACTATTTAAAAAAATACTCTAAACTTATGATGAAAATAACTAAACTAATTTTTCTAAATATTTATAAAACATTTAGAAACTCAACCCCACCCCTTTAACACTAAACCCTAAACAATAATCACTAAAATATAAACCCAAATGTTAATATATTTTTGATTGAGTGTATTTTAGAAAAGTGATACTTAAATTGTGGTATTCTTAGCAATTTCTCTTGATCTTCTAGGTCACATGATTTTGTAACGGACTCGCATATCTTTTTTGGCAAAGTTAAGTTTGAATTTAATTTTGAATCTCATTTTGGTGTGTTTATGTTTTTCTTTTTCTTTTCCTTTTTTTTTGTAAGATTAACATCTATCTATCTTTACCTTTTTTTGGTCATCAACTTAATAAATTTGATTAAGACTGTGTTAACTAATATGGAGATTATGTATCCATGTGGACAAAATAAGACGGTTGACTTCAAGCACCTCATGCAAGATTGTCCACGCTTGTGTTTTGAGTCCTCGACACGTGCTTGCAAAAGCATGTCATTTTTCTGGTTTCGGAACCATCTTCGTCAATTGAGAAAAATATGTCGCAAAGGTTACTCTGAATTGTCTTAAATTTTTCAAGCATTCCATCTCCAAATGAAAGCTTCAAATTCCGTGTGGAGAGGCGATAAGCTTCCTCTATAATTTCGTGCGCCCATTGAGTCCTCAACGTCTCCAAGTGTACTATGCCATCCATGATCCGATTATAATTCCAAGAGCCATCTGTAAAGCATCATCTTCCTATTATGAATTGAATACTTTATGTATTGTGTTTGAGTTTGTGTTTCTGCGGATTGTGCCTCTAACCACAATGCCGCCTCAGTCTCTGCCGATTGAAAAGTATCTCGAGGATTCTTATCAATATCATTAAAGACCTTTTAATTATGTCCATTCCAAATATACCTTAGAATCAATGCAAAATGATGATCACTAACATACGATGAAATCCTCCAAAATAAGTAATCCATATTCGCATATACCGATTGTGTGGGAAACTTCTCTAGGTGACTGGGAGTTTTTGAGAGAGCCCATACTTGAAAGATGGAGGGCGTTCAAAAATGCATGGTTAATGGTTTCCTCTTATGCATCACATCTTTCATACTTTATCCTATTGCTCTGAGATTTTTTTCATACCGATAGGGAACCTAAAATGATTTGGCATGGGAAATGTTTCAACTTTGGTGGGCATTTAATTTTCCAAGCATACGCCTGCAGATCCTTTATATATGGGCCATAAGTTGGTGGCTGTCGTGGTCTATCCGTGTAGAGGCGTTCCATTTCATATCCAGACTTAATTGTGTACCTTCCAAACTGTGTAAAGTGCAATTCGTGTTTATCAGTAGACTGTATTCTCCCTAATGGGATACTTTCCACAATCGCCGCATCATCTGGTTCCTAATTACTTGCAGATTCCATCTACGCAAAGTAGGGTTGATAAGCGGGTCTACCATAAGTGTACGATCCAAGTAAGTTGATTTACTATTTGCTGGTCTTGGACTCGTGGATGGGAGCCAAGGATCATGCCATACTGAGATGGATGTTTCTGATCCCACTCTTTTGACCAGTCATTTGTTAAATAGAGATCTACAGATATAATACTTTGTCATCCATAAGATGCCAAGTATGATCGAATTGGTTCCAGAGGACTCATTTTCTAAAATAATGGTCATTGGAAACCCTTGCAAATAATGAATTTATCTTTCCCAACAGACGCCAAAAGTCATAACTTATTTCATGTGTGATTTTTCATTTGGACTATTTCTTATAAGATTATCAAGTTTATATAATTTGATAATAGTATCTTCTAATATCTTTATCTTTTATTTGAAATACAAATGAATACTTTTTTTTAAATGTAAAAAATTCTTTGTGGCCTTTTAAAAAACATTATTCCCAAAATAATTTAATTCTAATTCTAATTATCATAAAATATCATTAGAAATTAAAATTAATTTATTTTTGATTTATAAACGACAGAATATCTAACAAATTTTGTTTTAAATTTTTTAAAGAAAATTATTTACAACAGATCGGTTGTAAATACTTTTCTTAAAAACTGTAAAAATGGTTTTTATTAGATATTTTGTCATTTTATGCTTTCTAAATACATTTATTTCAATGATTATTATTCGGTTTATTTTTAAATTTGGAAGTAATATAATAGTTATGGAAGATTAAATGAAAGTCTTCGGAATCGAAATTATTTAATTTTCTTGGAATTTTTGTCTCCTTGTATAAAGAAAAATTTACATACACCCTCTCTCTCTCTTCCTCTCAAATGGCTGCAACAAAAACATAGTGTTTATCATTCTAACACTCTCCAACCTCTCTCTAATCTCTTGAAACTTCAAAACACCAAACTTTATATCAATTTCTCATTTTTATCTCATGTCTTTCTCACTGATTTATTTTGTTTTTACAGGTTTTTCATTACATAGTTCTCATCATCTACTCGTTTAAAGGTAGATCTATAAATCATTTTTTATTTGGTAATTTCTTAAAACTCTTACATTTTGAAAACTATTTTTGTTGTTTTAAGTTCTTATTTTAGAGGTTTTTCAATGTTTTGAAGTCATTTGAATGCTTTTGTCATTAACATCCATGAGAGGAAGTCTTCTAACATTTAATGCACTAAAATGGCGGAGTCTTCTCCCATATCTCTTCTTTCATAACATATTTGAGCGCTTGGTAAGTCTCCATGGCGGAGTTTTGGTAAGTCTTTGGTTACTTAAAGCTCTTACATTTTTCTCAAACTAAAACTCTCAAACCTCTTTTAAGTCTCTTAAAACTTGAAAACACCAAATTTTATATCAATTTATTAGTTTTTGTCTCATGTCTTTTTCACTAATTCATCTTGTTTTGCAGGTTTTTTTACTACATGGTTTTTTTACTACATGGTTCTCATCTTCTACTATTTTAAAGGTAAATCTATTTTTTTGATATGTATTTTTGTGTGTTCTTTAAAGGTAGACAAATCTTATCTTATACTCATTTTCTCTATTTTGAAGTCATTTGAACGTTTTTGGATTTGCAGATTTTTCAGATGTGAGTCAAAATTTGGAAGATTTCTCGGAAGTATTCTAACATATAATGCGCTAGAAGACTTTCTGGAAGTCTTCGGACAAAATATTTTCCAATGTCAAGTGGAGTCGAAGCTTGTTTTTGTGGAGGAATGATCTATAATAATTTTGTTTATGATATGTTTTGTGATTTGTAGGTATCCTCTTTTAATTATGAATTATTTTGTAAATTTAAAGAAATATTAATGAAAACATTTGGTAAATAATTTCATATCTACAATATTATCTTGCCAAAAATACTTGAAATTATTGAATTTATTGATACAACTTCAATAGAATAACACAATAACACAAAATAGTCAAATTTACTACAACTAAGAGCGATGACTTCTCAAGAAAACTTAGCCAAATTCACAAAATATCAAACACTACATAAGTTCAAACATATAACATTTTCACTAGAAGACTTCTCGGAAGACTTCTCAGAAGAATTCTCGAAAGACTTCTTAGAAGACTTCTCGGAAGACTTAAATGAAAGTCTTACAGGGAAGACTTCCACCGACAGTTTGGAAGACTTATAAGGAAGTCTTTTGACGGAAGACTTTCGTGTAAGTCGTCTAGAGAAAGTCAAATTTTTCACACAATCCAATAAATTGTAAAACTAACATGTTTATCTTACACAACTTACCGGGAAGTCTTCTCTGATATTTTTGAGAAGCATTTAATTGGGCTGAGGGAAATACGATTAAAGCCCAAATATAAGAACAAAATGAGTACGAAAAAGTTGATTTCATTGAAGGTTTTTTGAAGTGTCATGTGTCTTCATTTGCCCCATTCTTACTGATGATATGGCAGCATAAGAAGAGACCATACCCATCTTTATTAGTATAGATTTGAACCAAATTTATCGGTTACTATGTGGAGTAATCAAAATTTAAAATCAAATGTTTGATGAAATCTATATCAAAGTAATTTTAACATCAGTTACTTCCTATGTTTAACGTAAAAATAATCATCAAATCGTCTAAAATTATTATATTTCTTCAAAAGAATAAAAATGAACTGAACAATATTATGAAAATCTCTCTATATATAAAGAATAGTTTTATCACTCCCGAAGAAGCCACATCATCAATTTGATTCTCAGCGTGCCACGTGTCCTCTACTATCAATACTCGGCGTTTTATTTAAGACATGCAAAAAAAAAAAATTGGGGTTTATGTTAATCTTCTGAATTTGAGCCCAACACCGATCGGCCCTTTAGTCTTCATCTCCTTCACGCCGCATCTAGTGTTGTGTTTTTCTTCCTAAAGCGATACCTAAAAAACTTCTTCAGTGTTCTCACACACTTTCAATGGTGTTTCGAGGGATTTGGATGACTGAAATCTAGATGAGAAATCTCTTTGTTTATCTTGACTCGCGTCGTTTAGTCTTCTATTCCACTCAACTGAAACCATCCAAGTTATAGATCGGGCGCCATTATAATTATTATAGACGATTTGATGATTATTTCACCTCAAATATAGAAAGAAACTGACCTTACAATTATTTTGATATAAATTTCATAAAATATTTGATTTTAAATTTTGATTACCCCCACGTACTAACGATAAATTTGGTTCAAAATATTTAATGAAACGGTCTTTTTAGTCTGAATTGTATTGACCGTATGAAGGGTTGGTTCTGAAAAAAAGATTGAGAGGTTGTACTAATTTTTTCATTAACATCCATTAGAGACAAACCAATATGGAACTTATCAGATTCATAAATTTATAAATGTTATTTCATGTGTATTCTAATGTTCTTGGTTTGTTTATTAGAAAATGTTATGGTCGGTTGAATAGATAACTGTATCTTATATTATGTATGGTAGATGAATATTTGAAAATATACAATAATAAGGTTACAATATGGTTTAACAAATTAATGAAATTATGGTATGTTATTTTTTAACTCAACATCAAACTTTTCATTAACCAGAGAGGAGAACACGTGATTACGACAACAAAGTTTTAGACCCAATGTACAAACCAACGGGAGCGTATGTTAATGAATAAAGTTTAAAGCACATATAATCATATTTAAGTTTTGTTGTGTAAAACATAATGGATAATATATTGAATAAATCTTTAAATTAATAATGTAGTATTTCAATTTAAGTTTTGTATTTAAGGTTTATTTGATATCCTCTTTTATATTTAAGTTAATTTAAATAAAAATTGATTGTTCGTATATTAATAGTTAAATAAAAACATACATTCAATAAATTTCTTAAAGGATGCCCTAAATACAAAAATCAAATAGATAATGAATCATGACTTCTGTTTTATTATATAAGATAATTTTATTTTTATATTTGAGATATAAATGAATATTTATTTTAACAGAAGATCTTTAAAATATTTTTTAAAATTATTTTTTGAAACTTAACTAAGTTAAATTATTATTAAAATATAAATTTAATATTTGATAGAATTTATTCTTCTTTTATAAATCAAAAATAAAATTTATTTTTATTTCTAATCATATTTAGTAATAATTATAATTTTAATTAAATAATTATTTGGAATAAATTTTTAAGAAGATGCCAAAAATATTTTGTTACATTTTTAAAAAACTATTCATATGTAAAGATTGGAAGATAATGTACTTAAATTATGTTAAATTTATAAATTTTATAAGGAATTGAAGTGAAAAACCACAGAAAATAAGTCATTACTTCTATTGATTATTACTTAAATTAACATATTAAACTAATTTAGATCAATTTAGAATGTTTTAAACCAATTTAAAATGGTTTATTCCGATTTGAATTGTATAAATCGGAATTTAATAAAATCGTTTCGGAAATTGGCCATGTATGTTATTTTCTTACTGGTTTCTCATGTGGAACTGTAGTAGGAACTATAAGCAATTTTCTACCTAAGCGGGCGTATAGGATCCAACTAGACCAATTTTTAGAATTTTCCTATAAACAATCTAGAAACTATTAACCTTAAAATAAGATGTAGACTTTAATTGTGTGATTTAAAATCAAGATTTACGTGTATTATATAGTATAATTTCACTATATGTTTTAACAATTTTATATCTTTTTATTTTCACCAATTTCATATTATTAGTTTACTAAACATAACAAATAACTAGATCTTGACATGTGCATCCACACGGTTATATTCCAAGAATTTATGATTAAATATTTTGATATTATTTCTAACTCTAAAATAGATATTAGTCCATGTCATTTGACCAAAAAAAATCTAAAATGTTTTGAGAGGTGCAAGTGTGAGAGTATGATATTTTTTACCTTTAATTGAATGAAGATATTAAATTTTGGAAATATATGGTGCCATCTAGATAAATTTTAATTCATTAGATTTTTAATGATTTATTTACTAGGATATATACTATTGTGGTATATGCTTAGAATATTTAGAGAGAGAAAAAAACTGTTACAGATTAAACAGATAGGTTTTAAATAACTTCTGTAATTGTAAAAATTATTTCGAATTAGATATTCCGTCATTTTATGCATTCTAAATACAATATATTTCCATAATATTATTTGGTTCATTTTTATTTTTATAAGATATTTAATAATTATACGATTGGATGATTATTTTTAGGTAAAATATAGGAAGCAACTGATATTACGATTATTTTGATATAGATTTCATAAAATATTTTGACTTTAAATTATGATTACCCCACATACTAACCGATAAGTTTGGTTCAAATATTGAATGAAGCATTCTTTATAATATAGGATTGTATTGAACATATGAAGGATTATTTCTAAACAGAAGATTGAGAGGTTGTACTAATTTTGTCATTAACATCTATGCAAGACGGACCGATATGGAACTTATCAGATTCATAATTTTATAAATTTTGTCTCATGTGAATTACAATTTTTTTTTGTTTGTTTAAGAAACAATTTATTGGTCGGTTTAATTGCTAATATATATCTTATGAATATTTGAAAATATACATTATCATGGTTAAAATTTGGTTTAACAAATTAAGTTAAGTAGTCGGTCTATATGTCATAAACGGAGCTTATGTTAATAAATAAATGTGTTAAAGCACATATGATCATATTTAAGTTTTGCTGTTTAAAAATATAATAGATAATAAATTGAATAAATATTTAAATTAATCATGTAATATTTCAAGTTTAAGTTTTGTATTTAAGGTTTATGTAATATCCTATATATATTTAAGTTTCGTTAAATAAAATTGATTGTTAGCTAAATAAAAAAGACATTCAATATATTTCATAAATGATGTCCTAAATAAAAAAATCGCATAGGAAATGAATCTTGACTTATATTTTAGTAGATAAAATAATCTAATCTATTAAAATAGAGTCTTATTTTTATATACTGATAAGAAATCATTGGATGATTTCATTAGTAAGTTTTATTATACTAAAAATAATATCTATATATTAGATCATTTGAATAAATTATACTATCACACATAAGAATATTCTACTATAGCACTATTTATTTTTGAATATTACCTATTTTAATTTAACAAAATCTTATAAAATCTTCTGATTATTAATTTTAAATAATTTATTTAATTTTTAATTACGATTAAAATATTAGAATTTAGTATTATTTAAATTTTAATAAAGATAAATATTTTTATTATATTAGTATTTTAATTTATAAATTAAATTAAAAGTTAAAAATAGAAATTTCAGTTTAATAAAAATAAATTATACAAAATAAAAAGTTATATTATATGATTATATGATTTATTAGTTTAGAGTTGATATTTTATGTTTGTAAATGAAATAAAATAAATGTATCTTATTTAAATTAAAAAATCTTTAAAATAAACTTTGATCAATGAAAATTATAGAAAAAAATTAATTCGTTTTCATTAGAAAACATCAAAAAATTAACGAAATGGATTAAATAGATAAATTATTCTATTTTGATTCTTATATGATTATATTTTTTTCTTATAAGTATATTAAAATACAAATAAATTATATATTAATATATGTTGTTTCATAAAATAAAAAATATTGAACAATACATATTAAGTTACATAATAAAAAACACCAAATAGTAATAAATATTTTATCAAATTTTTAAAAAACTTAAATATAAATATCCGCGCGGACGCGCAGTTTAAAATCTAGTTTTATTTTTATATTTAAGATTGAAATTAATACTTATTTTTAACAGAATATATTTAAAATATTTATCAAATATATTTTCGAAAATTAATTAATTTAAATTTTTTATTATCATTAATATATAATTATTATCATTAATATATAATTGAAAATATTTTATAGTATTTTAATTTTCGTTTATAAATCAAAAATAAATTAGTTTTAATTTCTAATGATATTTTAGGATAATTAGAATTCTAATTAAATATTTTTGGAATAAATTTTTTTAAAGGCCAAAAATATTTTGTTACATTTGTTTTTTAAAAAAATATTCATTTGTATTTCAAATAAAAGATAAAGATATAAGAAGATCATATTATTGAATTATGTAAAATTTGATAATCTTCTAAGAAATAGTCCAAATTAAAAATCACACATGAAATAAGTTATAACTTATGTTTCTCAATTCTGGTGGAATACAAGAGGGAATGGTAGAGAGATGCATTGGATTGCTTGGTACAAATTGCGTGAACACAAAAACTACAAAGAATAGGATTTAAAGCTCTAATGGACTTTTATACAGCTATGTTGGGGAAGCAATTTTGGTGTATGTTGGGAAAGCTAAATTCATTATTTGCAAGGGTTTCCAATGGCCATTATTTTAGAAAATGAGTCCTCTGGAACCAATTCGATCATACTTGGCATCTTATGGATGACGAAGTATTATATTTGTAGATCTCTATTTATCAAATGACTGGTCAAAAGAGTGGGATCAGAAACATCCATCTCAGTATGGCATTATCCTTGGCTCCCATCCACGCGTCCAAGACCAGCAAATCGTAAGTCAACTTACTTGGATCGTACACTTACGGTAGACCCGCTTATCAACCCTAGATGGAATATGCAAGTAATTAGGAACCAGATTATGCGGAGATTGTGGAAAGTATCCCATTAGGGAGAATACAATCTACTGATAAACACAAATGGCACTTTACACAGTTTGGAAGGTACACAATTAAGTCTGGATATGCAATGGAACGCCTCTACACGGATAGATCACGACAGCCACCAACTTATGGCCCATATATAAAGGATCTGCAGGCGTATGCTTGGAAAATTAAATGCCCACCAAAGGTTGAAACATTTTCCGTGCCAAATCATTTTAGGTTCCCTAACGGTATGACAAAAAACTCAGAGCAATAGGATAAAGTATGAAAGATGTGATGCATAAGAGGAAACCATTAACCATGCATTTTTGAACGCCCTCCATCTTTCAAGTATGGGCTCTCTCAAAAACTCCCAGTCACCCTGAGAAGTTTCCCACACAATCGATATATGCGAATATGGATTACTTATTTTGGAGGATTTCATCGTATGTTAGTGATCATCATTTTGCATTGATTCTAAGGTATCTTTGGAAGGGACATAATTAAAAGGTCTTTAATGGTATTGATAAGGATCCTCGAGATACTTTTCAATCGGCAAAGACTGAAGCAGCATTGTGGTTGGAGGCACAATAAGCAGAAACACAAACTCAAACTCATGTTACTTAGTCGCTTCAAATGGAGGAGGATACATAAAGTATTCAATTCATAATAGGAAGATGATGCTTTACAGATGGCTCTTGGAATTATAATCGGATCATGGATGGCATAGTACACTTGGAGACGTTGAGGACTCAATGGGCGCACGAAATTATAGAGGAAGCTTATCGCCTCTCCACACGGAATTTGAAGCTTTCATTTGGAGATGGAATGCTTGAAAAATTTAAGACAATTCAGAGTAACCTTTGCGACATATTTTTCTCAATTGACGAAGATGGTTCCGAAACCAGAAAAATGACATGCTTTTGCAAGCACGTGTCGAGGACTCAAAACACAAGCGTGGACAATCTTGCATGAGGTGCTTGAAGTCAACCGTCTTATTTTGTCCACATGGATACATAATCTCCATATTAGTTAACACAGTCTTAATCAAATTTATTTAAGTTGATGACCAAAAAAGATAGATAGATGTTAATCTTACAAAAAAAAAGGAAAAGAAAAAGAAAAACATAAACACACCAAAATGAGATTCAAAATTAAATTCAAACTTAACTTTGCCAAAAAAGATATGCGAGTCCGTTACAAAATCATGTGACCTAGAAGATCAAGAGAAATTGCTAAGAATACCACAATTTAAGTATCACTTTTCTAAAATACACTCAATCAAAAATATATTAACATTTGGGTTTATATTTTAGTGATTATTGTTTAGGGTTTAGTGTTAAAGGGGTGGGGTTGAGTTTCTAAATGTTTTATAAATATTTAGAAAAATTAGTTTAGTTATTTTCATCATAAGTTTAGAGTATTTTTTTAAATAGTCATTCACTAATGATAAATTTGAAAAGTGATATCAAACTTGTGGTAGAATTAAAATTTCCCAGAAGATCAACTCAACTTTGACCAATAAAAAAGAGAAAGAAAGATTAACTCAACGAACTGAAAACAATCAAGATATATAAAACTATCCACCTATTTAACAATAATCTCAAACCCTAAAAAAAGAAAGAAAAAAACAAATTCTTATCTATTCCTAATTGAGTTCACTTCTATATATATATAAACCTCGTGTTCCCTTGTACCAAAGCAAATCCAAGACAAAGAAAACAATAAACAACAAACACTTTCAAAGAAAATAATATAGAAAATAATGAAGCAGTCACTTGTAATTTCCATCTTAATACTTCTACTGTCATCATCATTTGCACCCATTCACGCCCGCAACAAGTCACAGCCGGCAAAGTCTCCTTCACCGGTAGCTGCTCCGGCGCCAGGACCGTCAAATTCGGATTGCTCCAGCATTATATATGACATGATGGATTGTCTCTCGTACCTTACACCTGGATCAAATGAGACTAAACCAACAAAAGTTTGTTGTGGGGGAATTCTATCTGTTCTGCAATATAACCCCAAGTGTATTTGCGTTGGTTTAGAAAGTAGCAAAACTATGGGGTTCGCAGTGAATAACACTAGAGCTCGTGCCATGCCTACGACTTGCAAGCTCCCCATTGTTGCTCCTCATTGCGGTGAGTATTTTCATTATTTTTTTCCTCAAACTTAATGTTTTTTTTTTGCGTTGTATTTTCATTGTTTCTAAGTTAATCTTTTATTTCTGGTGTAGCGATCCTGGACGAGGTGACACCGGCTGCATCTAGTCCTGGTATGTCTCCAAGTACGTGTTTGGTTATTTTGGATTTTCTTTGATAATTAATCGATTATCTAATTTATATTTCATAATTAACATTGAAGGCTTCTCTATGTTTTTTTTTCTTGCCTTACAGATCGATTAAAAAATATTTAAAATAGTGTGGTATCTTACCTTTTCATTTTCAGTAATTCTACTATATATTCTGGTAAACCAAATTTATTTCATATTTCACTGATAATTATTAGAATGAAGCAATACTTTATGGTATCGCATCAGCAATATTAAAAGCGAACTACACTTTTGATATGTAAACTATATTTCTTTTTTAATTATATATTTTGTATTATATTCGTAACCAGAACTGCATAGTAGGAAGAAGAAAATGACTCTTAAATGTTTTGTTGATTGTTGAAAAGGCAGTTCACATCTTTGGTCAGCAAATGCTACCTATTCATCTTCTATGAGAATAATCTATAATCAAGCATAATTTTGGATTTGTTACTTAAATGGCAATTGTATAATTAGTTTAGTCTTACATTTATAACTAGATTTAAGTTTTGTTTTGGAAAACCTAAAGTCTTCTTTCAATATATTTTGTTTTATTTATAACACATATGTTATGTTAAGAAATATAATGTACTAATGATAATAATGATGCAGTTTCTCCATCGGCTGGAACACCTATGACTTCGCCAGCTTCGGTCGGGTCACCAACATCTTCATCATCTTTGGCTGAATCGCCAGTCATGACTGCACCGTCTCCCTCAAGTTCTGGCACCAACCACCTCTCAGTTTCAACACTTACCCTCGTTTCCGTTATAGTTTTTTCTGTAACGTCTATTTCATTTTTTTCTAATTAATTACAATTTCACTCGTTTTCATATATATATATATATATATATATATATATATATATATATATATATATATATCTACTGAGTATAATTATGGTTGTCATTTGAAGACTTGGGATTTTTGTCTTCTTCTCTCTTAAAATCAAATGTGCTAGTTGTAAAATTCCCTGAGATTCCCAACTCCTTACAATAACAAATACTTCATCTGTTTTTAAATAATGTATGTTCTATCACATTTCATTTTTTTCTAATTGAACAATGTTTTAAATTTTCTATTTATTTTTATTAATGAATTGTCTATTTCCAAAAATTATTAATTGACAATTTTAGATTTATTGAGTTGCTATTGGTTAAAATTTATGGAAATTTTTTATATTTAAAAAAATTAATGCATTGATTGTTAAATATTAACTTTTTCCTAATTTGTGTGGAAAATTTAAAATATACATTATTTACAAAAAGAGAGAGTATTATTCAATTCCCTGAAATCAAATGTGCTAGCTGTACCGTGATTGGTAAGGTACTATTCAATCTTAGGTTAAAAGTGATGATGCGGTGATTATACTTTCTTTTTAAAAAATATTTTTTTATTATTAAATAATAAAAATGAAAGTATTTAAATAAAAAAAAATAAATACAAAATAATAATTTAAATAAATAAAAATAGTTAAATAAATAAATATGTTTAAATACTTAACCTAATGCATAACAATAAGTGTTGGTAAAAAATTAATTCAGGAGACAACCTCCGAGTTAGAGCATGACTCCAATCTCTTAGTTATGGGTTCCGACTTCTTGGTTTCGGGTTCCGGATCAAGTGACTCAACCTGCCTAATGATAAATGGATATCTTCCTTAAGATAAGGTAATGAGCGTAGATAGTAATGAAGCTTCCTAAATTTACCGGAGTAAAGAAATATTCTAATATTTATGGTTATCTTCAAAAAAAAGGAAATAGTATACTATCTAAGGTGGGTCTAAGTCATTTTATCCGGATCCGAAAAATCGAACCAGAACCGACTCAAAAGTACCCAACCAAAACTTAACCAAAATTTATAAATACCTAGTTGGGTTCAAAATTCCTACATCTGAAAGAAATATAATTGAAAAGAACCAACCCAAATAGACATGAACCCGAAAAGGATTGACATGGTAAGAGAAACAATAGATTTGGTGATAACAGACAGAACGCCAATAATTTTTTTCTTTTCCAGCAATCACAACATCCATAACTAAAGGACATAAATAGGGTTTACAAAAATTATTAACTTTTAATAAATCAAAGATAACCTTTACTAGCGGCTTTGTATTAGTGGAAGAGATACAATGACAAAGATACAAATGCATATTTATGTATACTATATGCATATACATTTTACTTTCATCACTTCCATCTCAAAGCCATTTCTCTCATTTGAAATTGCTCGTCCCATTTAATCATATACACCAAAACAGATCATAGCCACGAAGGTTAAATGACGGATGGTTCACTCATATCTAGCTGCTTCTAAAGACCAGCATGCTCGGATTGCGAAGCATCATACGTGACACGGTCCTAGGCTGCAATCATGCCCCTCCGTGCTTATATACCGTTGGGTTGTAAAATTACCATAACAACACTTTGCACACACAACTCCATAATGCATTGTAATAGTATTATCTAATATCAAATGATAGTACTCATGCATATCATAATCATTCAACATATTAAGCCTCGAACCTAAACGACCATCATGTAAATATACATATCAATCACAACAATCAATATGATTCTTGGCCATCAATATTAATCATGGCCATCATATTCACTCATAACCATCACTACAACATCTCAATATAGTAGTATTCTCTAGTCTCAATTAAAAATACTAAATCATGTCATGTCCATTTACCTAACTAACTACCTAGTCATGCTACTAACAATATTCCAATCCGTCATGACCAATTAATAACCAAACCCATAAAAATTAATCAATTTAACAATATTTCATACTTTCTTTGCATTAAGAAAACAAGCACAACCACAAGTCACATTGGTCTTCTGGAGTGAGATAAAGATACTATATGGTCACTTCAGGTTTTCGGGTCTTCTAAACAACACATGGGTTTAAGATGATAGAGACATAATTAATAAAAACTAACCTCAATTTTTTTCTATATATTAATGCGATTGTTTATTTTTCTATTAAATATTTATTATTAAAAATGATTAATTTTTAAATATATTTAATCATATTACATAACCTCGTACCTTTTAGTAAAGAAAATAATGTAAAATATTTTTGTAAATTTCTGATTAATTTTATAGTTAGTTTAGTGAGAACTATAATATATGTTTAGATGGGTTAACTAGGGGTGTTCAATCTGGTAAAATTGAACCAAACCAAAATAGAGAAAGTGGTTGGGATTTGGTAATACCAAATAAACCGAATTGATTATATTTTAAAAGAAACCGTAGTGTATGGATATGGTTTGGTATATAAACCGATAAAACTGAATAAACTGAAGAAATGAATAATTAAAATATAATAGTATAATTATATGCAATTTTATAATACACTAAATAATATATATATATATATATATATATATATATATATATATATATATATATATATATATATATATATATATATATATATATATTAATATGATATTCATAATTAAAACACTGATTTAAATAATTTTTATTTTATTGTAAGTTAAAAACGTTAGTTTCTTTTTCTCATTGATGAAATCAAATAAAACATAATTTTTTATTGGTAAATATTTATGCTATAATAGAGTAATTCAATAATATGATGATATTATTATTTTTCTTAATTTTATTTTGGTAGTTAAATAAAATAGTAAGTATTTTATCTAAAAAATAGAGAACAGTATATATATTTGTCATCAACATAAACAGACTCGATTAATACAAACCAAACTGATAATTTAAAAGCAAACAACATACTTGCTTGAACATCTATATACATTTATTTCTTTTCATACTTCAACCACATAATTTAATCTTGCAAGGAACATAAATTAAATACAAGTTGGAGAGTTCACCATAAAATGAATCATAGTAATTTGATTTAAATACAAGATCGAGAGTTCCCTATGTTCTTCTTCAACACCCACATTAAAACCTTATTAATATAAATTATTTTATTTCATGCAAAATTTTAAGTTCCAAACACAATAGAACTTCCACTATATTAAGCTCTAAAACAATGAAATTCCCACTAGATCAATGTATTAGAATAACATGAATCAACAAATAATATATGTTTATTTACAAAGATAACTTAAATTAAATTAATACTTAACTAATTTAATTTCTTACATTAATTTTCATAAATATAAATCTAGATTCTTCATAAACTTAACAAGAAAATGAATCTAATTATTGTTTATATTTTATAAAACTTATTATATGATCAAAACATACTATCCTATTATTTCTTTAAATACGTGTCTAAATTATGCGTACAATATATCAAATGGAAGATAAATTCAATAGCTACGCATGTACATAAAAGTTACGCAATCCTGATCTATAATATGAGAGATATGAGCAAAACAAATATGAAATTTCCAGATGAATCTCAACATAACATGTGTCACGTTACTGTTCATCTTTTTCATTTCATTTTTTTTTTGTAACTGGGCCGAAACTTTCGACCCTTATATCTCTCATAATACGAGATCATATTTTATGTATAATATATCAATAGAAATATAATTTCAATATCTACTCAAGTATATAAAAAATTGTGCAATTCTGATCTATACTTAGAGAGATATGATCAAAACAATATTTCCAGTTTACTAACTATTCTTTAAGTTTATGCAATATATTTCAGTTTAAAATGCAATAATTTTCAAAAGAATTCATGAAATTATAATGAACACATGTGTCAAATTTCAGTTGATTTCATTGTGTATTCATGGGTTCATAATTTTAATTATTTTAAGCATTAATCATTTTTCTTGATTCATCATGAATAAACTCAAGTAATTCATATTACTTTCCATCCTTGATTACTATAAATTATTAATAAGCCAGAACCGAATCCAAATCCTCTCATACTAGTGCTAGATATTCTAATGCAGAAGTGTGCTAAACCGGAAACATACCTTAGTCCGGTATAGCGATGAACACTACTTTATACAATCGGCAAGAGTCGGGGATGTAATCACTGATGAAAATCAACAACTTGTCGCAGTTCAAGTACACTTCTAGTTGATTCTTTGAAGTTTCTCTCTATAATATGTATCTCTCTCTCTTTAGATTTATTCTTCTTATTACTTGGATTGTTGTCTTCACTTTGCAATGTAACTTATTTATAGATAATCAAGGGATAAATTGTGAACAGTCACATATGTTCAAAGAAAAAGACACATATCTTTAATGAAGAAACACATATATTCACTGAAGAGTTGCATAGGCTCATTTATAGAGTTTAATCTATAATTACCGGTTAACCAAACCAGTTCGATATAATGCCTTATCATGGGCGCAAACCAACTATAAACTAATAGTAGAGCATCCGCCATCTCCGATCCTTATTCTCTTTTTGGGCGATCGTAACTTCAGTTTTATAAATTAACAAAAAGAGGTTATTGTGTTAATTAATGTTTATTTTAGATCTTCCCAAAATTAAATAAAAATATCTAATATAAGCCAAAAAAAATATGGTTTTCCTTCATCCCCATAAAAGTACTAACATTCAGGTCCTAATTATTTTTACACTAAAGAATAATTTATTTTTCATTATTTCTCAATTAATCATCATGTAAATTTTATAACTTATTTTTAAAAATATTTATATTTTGATAAATTTTAATATTAATTATTTGTTTTATAACCAACAACTGTTTATTAAATTTTTTTTCTAATCTCTAATCATTTTGTTTTCTTAAAAATCTTTATTTTAGATTTCCCAATCTAAATAAAAATATAAATTAATAAAAGTACAGTATTTACATGATCTAATTACTTTTTTTTAGATCTTTGAATTAATTAAAAAGAAAATCTATCAAAAAAAAATCTTTGTTACCATGAAAATACTGAAAATATTTTACATTATAAAGGTTTATTTCATAATTATTGTACACTAAAATAATTTATTTTCAATTCTTCTCAAGTAATTTCCATCTAAAATTTTATAAAAACTAGTTTTTTCATATTTCTTATTCATAATTTTTTATATATTATTTTTTTGCTAACAAATCTTTATTATTAATCTCATTTATGGTCTCATTCTTTTTTTCTTAACAAATGTCAGAAAATTGCAGAGAATAAGTTGCGAGTTGAATGTTTTTTTAATTTTTACGTTTAGAAATACAATCTACAATTGATTGATACAGTCTCCCAATTTGCCTTTTTTCGTCTTCGTCAGAATATTTTTGTTTTGAGTGACTACAGAGAGGCCAACTTTGTCTCGTCGAAGGGTTTTGGGAAGATGTACAACAGTGAGGGATGCATACCCGATATGCTTTCCTTCCTTTTTTTCTAGCATTCTAGGGTTTTTCTGCGATTTTTGGGAGATATTTTTTTTTTAAAAATCTGAAAATGTTTTTGGTTGAACCCCTTGTCGCGTTGAGATCTCTGCGATTGATATCGCGGTCTCGACGCGACATCCAACATCTTTTCTGATTAGGTGTTTGGTTATGTTGAGTAGGAAAACTCCGATATCCCCACAGGCGATGTCAAATTGGGGAGCTGAAACTCATACAATCAAAATTTGTAAAGAAAAAGTAATTTTTTTGGGGAATCGAAGTTTATTCGATAATCACAAAAAATACAAACTGAAAACAAAGAAAGATATTTGAAAGAATATTATCGATTTTGGATTGAACCTTATGAATGGCTGCATACATACCCCTTTCGGGGACGAAGCCGAAAGTAGTTCAATTCACAAAGAGTTGTGTACAAGAAATCGAACTACTTTGAGAAGGTTTATCTTGAAATCAGACGCGAGCAATAGAACAACACATCATGGTGGAAAAACATCTAACCTATGTTTGCTAGGCTTAAAACCACCTAGAACTAAGTTTCCTAAAGCTATCCGCGTACAGAGCATGTAGAGTCTAAGTATTTTGGTTTATAGATCCTTCCCTCGATTGCCCAAGGTCGGGTTTATATACTCCTCCAAGGTTTTGGCTATAATTTGTTTTTCAGAGAAAGTTTAAATTGAATTAAAACAAAAAATTTAATATTCAATAAAATTTTGTAAAAGAAAACATGAATTTTATATTAACTTATGTTTTTTAATAGCTTAAATTTTATTAATATATTGAATCGCGGTTCAACCGTATTCGACCTAGTGACCCGGTGACCCAGAAAGTAATATGGTTCAGTGTCCGTCTTAAAAACATTACCTTCTATAAGCTATCACACCCAGCCGGGTCAACCAGTGTAGGGTCGTGGGTTAGTGGCAGGTTTTTGGGGGTTGTTTACTGAGTTTATCGGGTTTTTAAATAATGAGTTTTTAGCTAAGCCTGAATTGGATTATATATGGGTCATCGGGTTTACCGGTTCGACCGCTGGTCTAGTTCGGGTATGAGATTATTTATGAGTCATCGGGTTTACCGGTTCGACCGCTGATCTAGGTTGGATACGAAAGCACTGCCTATAAGATATCAAACCCAACCCTATTTTATTCATAACCATGTTTTAGTTATATAATTAATATAAATGGTTGAACTAGGGTTTGTCCATTTCTTAATATTTTTAAGAACACAAGTAAATAATATTATCTTATGATTAAGATAAATATAGTAGTGTGATTGATGACTGAACACCTTCTTTTAGCCCACTCATGGATGACTGATACACCACCTTCTTTTAAGTTTGGATCTTCATTATGTGTGTCTCCTTCCAGTTTAAGGATGATATCTTCTTCAGCAATATGAGGTTCCAAAAGTGTGCTTGAGCCTCTGGTTAGCTCCTCCTTTGTTTTATTGTTTCCAAGGCTCTCCAAAATAATTCTAAGACTAGTGGCTTGGTATGAGGAGTGATGAAAGTCCTTAAGATCTTCCTAGTTCTTCTGCTCAGAGCAACATTTTCCTTATATGAACTTGACATCTCGTGAGACGACTACTCTCTTTTGTCCCTAAATTGTAGTTTTGTACCCTTTTATGTAAAGGTGTAGCCAATAAACATGCACTTCACACTTTTTTTTCTCCGGATTTTTCTGTAACACTCCGATCGTCCACGACTAATGGGTCTCCCACGCCCGTTCACTCGGTCCGTAGGCTCCATTATGTGCAACAAGCAGTGCGTTAAATTTCCGGAGGCTCGAAAGTCTTGTTTACTGACCCTGCAATCACCACATGACATTTTCATGTACTTTGGCATCGCTCTCACAGTATAATGAATCACTTCCAATAGGTCACCCATCATTCCACTACTCCAGCTCAAACACGTTTAACTCTGGAGTCCTAAACGGATGTGTGACAGAAAATATAAGTGCTCTTTGGTGATATATGTAACCAAATCAATTTTATTAAGTCTTTCCATACATAACAAACCAGGATCTTGCAATTCATCATCTCTCACAGAACAATGTCCCCATTGTGCACCACGACAAGTCTCAAGAAGCCTCTCGGATCAGAACTGAGATGGCTAACTAGCTCTGATACCACTTGTAACGCTCCGACTTCCCACGGCTAGTGGGCCTCCCACGCCCGCTCGCTCGGCCCGTGAGCCCCATTCCATGCGAGGAATGGTGCGTTAAATTTACAGAGGTTTGAAAGTCTGGTTTACTAATATTGCATTCTCCACATGATTTTTCTCCATGTTTTGGCTTTATTCACACGGTATCACAAATCACTTCCCGGTAGGTCACTCATCCTCCCACTACTCCAACTCAAGCACGCTTAACTCTAGAGTTCTAAATGGATGTATGACGGAAAAGGTAAACGCACTTTGATGATATATGTAACTAAATCAATTCTCTTTAGCCTTTTCATATACCAAAATTAGGATGTTACATGTTATTTTGCTCATTTAAGACTAAGACCAAACCAAAACATCCAAAAAAATCGTAAATGATTAAGTGAAAGATTTCTTTTGCTTAGTCCCTCAAGTATAGATATACTAGGTGATTTTCTCGTGCTCATGCACGGGCATAAACATTTACAAAATAATTATATGATAAAATTATTAATTTTAAATTTAAATTTGAATTCTTTTCTAATTTATATTCAAGTGATTTATTTTAAATAATCTTATGTTATTTTCATTAGACATGTAATTTGGATATATTATATCTAGTTGGTTTGGTTATTACTTGGATATATTGAATTGCATTTAATTCTCCAAGTTTAATCATAGTATTTTGGGCTGAAATAGATTAATTTTGTTGTTTTCTAGACTTTTGTTAGGTTATAAGAATTTGGATTGTTTAAGTTACTCATTTTGTGGATTATGTTGAGTTACAAAACTCACATAGTTTTTCTAAGTATAACTACTTTTGATTCTCTTTAAACTAAATAATTAGTTTTATTTATTGCATTAATTCAGTTCTTTATTTTAACTGTTTTTGTGTGTCGCGCTCAGATTAACTCTCACGATGGTGAATTACAATTGTACATTTAATGAATTAAACTATTATATATATTTAACATTATAATAAATTATTTAATCATTTATTTCAATTATTTTTTAAATTTAGTTCCTTTTTATATTTTCCAGTTAACATATATGATAAAAAAAATTCTTATAAGAAAAACAAAAAAAAATATTTTTACAAAAAAGGAAAGAGAACATATCTGTGAAAATATATTTTATATAATATGAGAACGAAAATAGATTTTATAAATAATGTAATTTCATAAAATGAAAAGTTCACAAAAAACAGTTTGGATGCTAAAAATAATCATCTCTTTAAAACATAACACTAAAAAACATAATATATATATATATTGTATAATTAATAAATAATTTATTTATATCATTGTATTTTAAGATTACTACAATATTAATTAAAATAAAATATACTAAAATATCTTTGAAGACCTAAAAATATTTTAAATTGCTACTATTAAGATGTTTATTCATTTGCATTTTTTTGTTACAATTTTTAATTTTTATTTACATTTTCTATAAAATTTAACCAAACCTAATATACCACTAAAATTATTTAAGCATTAATATATTTATTATGATTTTTATTTTTAATTATTTTATATTTATGCAGCATAATACATCCACTAATTTTTTTTGCATTTTCTATAAACTAATATGAATTTTATGATTAATATTATTTAGAATACATTTAATGTATATGTTATACATTTAATATATAAAGTTACTTAAAATTAAAAAAAATAATATACATATTGTTTTCTGTTCATGAGTTATGAATTTTATCGGTAATGTCTGCTTACAAAACTTCGTACTTATCATCTTTTTATTTTTCTTCTATTCCTACAAATCCAGATATATAAAATTAAAAATTACATAAAGGACTATAAAGATAATATTTTGAATTTCATGCATATATTTTTTACAAAATAAATAAATTGTTAAAATTAGTTAATATTTTACTTTTATTTTAATATGTTTTGAGGTATCCAGAAATTATATTTATAAAATTAATAAAATATTACTATAAAATAATATGTATTTATTTTATTCTTTTTCTTAATATCATGATTATTTTTGTTAACTTTTATTTTCATAAAATCACTTTATATATAAAATATTATTAAAAATTAATTTTAAATCATTGTAATTTTTTCCTTTTTGTTATATATGTTACTGGAAAAATGAAAATGGAAATTAAATTAAATTAAAATCTAATTAACACAAACTACCAAATAAAAAGTAAAATCAATTTATTAATGGTAATCAAATGTAATATTTTGATTTCATTAACGGTACCTCTGTAATCAACCATCATGAGAATTAATATAATCAAGACAAGTAAGAAACAGACATACCACATACTATTATAGTGATTCTTAAGGATACATATGCAGTTGATGAGATAATATGTTTTCATCACAACATCACTCTAAAATCTCTTAGGAACATTAGTATAGAACATCATGGACATGGCTACCTCGATGAGGTGTCTATTTTTATCAGCCATTCAATTTTGTTGAGGAATGTATGTCAAGCTTTCGCCAAGTGATTTTTGAATGTGGGTATTCGCCTCCACTCCACTGTATGTCCTTAATATTACTTCAACTAGGGCTCGGTCAAATCCGGACCCATCCATTTAGAGAGTGTGAAGTTAAATAATTTTTTGGGTAAAAAAATCAAGTCATTCTGGTAAATAAAATCGCTTGTGTGAATCGGTGTGTTCTTTTATACAATTTTGTGTTATATGTTTATTCGGAGTCTCATTTCATTAGTATCTCCACAGTTGATTGATTTTATAGATTCTCACACAAAAAGATTATGTTCCCATTAGTTAGATATGGTACTAGTTTTAACTGGTAACTAATTACATGCTTTATTTGGACTCTTCTTCAATAATGGGATCTCGTGACAAGTGATGAATACGTTCATCATATGTATAAGTCTTAGTGTTTCCAATATATAGACATACAGTAGATATTACTAGTTCTTAATATATTTTTTTGTGGTTTACATGGATTTGCATCTTTAAATACGAGCGAATAGGACTGGTCAAGTGAGTCATGAACGATAGTTTAGTGGAGTCACGGTCGCACCCTTATTATGTCTCACTAAATTTGCACTATCATTTTTAAACCCTTTTTTATTTGCTTCAAACAGGTCTCTTCAGTTTTACATACACTACCTTCTAGCAAATGACTCTGTTGACGACATCATCTGAGACAGGTATGCTTATTCTCTATGTCAAGCAACCAGGAGGGAACATCTCAACGTCCTATCAACGTCCCAAAGGCTGGAAACTGATCAGAATCTACAAAATTTAAGCGTTTAGTCATTTTGTCTAAGTGCTGGAGACTAAACTTGTGAACAATCTGCAATCCAGATGCTTGACGAGCAAGAGAATGCTTTCATAAAGAGTCCAACAAAACCAAGAAACAGCCCCTCAGAGCAGCAAAATCATGTAAGATCCCATCCGTCTTTTTGTTGCTTGCAGAAACACATGATCGTTAGGCTAAAATGACCATTTGTGTAGTAGTTTTAGTCTCCCGTACAATTTGATCGTTAGCCTTATTGCAACATAGTTTCTTTGTCAAGACCAAAGTACAAAAAAGATGTTTATATTATCTGCGAAAATGCTTACCAAGACAGGTATGTACAATGACTATGCATATACCACTTTGGTCATGTTTAAACACTTTCAATACGAGACATAATCCAAAGACATTCTCTGCTGCATTATTCACCAAAGAAACTTGTGACAATAGTTTCCACATCCTGCAACCCAACTCCTACACAAACAGTCTTGGAAGGTGTTCTAACTGAATCAGTCATCACAGCATCAATCTCGTTCACCACTCTAACGTTTGGACCATCTCTACACTTCCCCATGCACTTGCAACCCACAGCGGATCCTTCCATGCCCGTCATTGCCTTCTGAAACTCATCCAACAACACAGCTCCTCCTGATTTCTTACACTTTCCTCCCATACAAACTTCTACTCTCTTCAATGGCAATCCAACAACTGGAACTGCTTCCACCGTCTTCAATGTCGGTCCAGGATTAAGAACTGAGGGAAAGGCTGTGGATGCAGCAGCTGACTGCAGCAAAGCCAGCTTCAATGCCTCACCGGTATCGAGCTTATTAGGAATCAGAGTGTCTTGGATTGTAGCAAGGGTTCTTACACTAGATTCTGGTTGTAACTGCTCAAGAACCGGTTTAGCCTTGTTTCTCAAAGAGCTCATGTCAACTTTCCCTTTGCCACAATCACTGTCACTTGATTCAGATGAAGAAGATGATTCAGAGTCCATTTCAGTCATCATCTTCAAAGCTTTAGCTTTTGCCTTTTCTTCTTTCCTCTGTTTCTTCAATAACTTCTCCTCTGCTTTCAACTGATCCAGCTGCTTAACCAGAATCTCTGTTGCTTCCTGTAAATTTCAAAATTTAATCAATTTTTATATAGTCAAAACTACTTAAATAGATCATTCTATTTTGTTCTTACCGAGATTGTCTTGTTTTGAATCTCAGCAACCAAACCAGCTTCTGGATCAAGACCAAACCCTATGCTTGAAAACATGTTCAAGTTCCTAGCAAGAGCTTTAAGAACCTTAGCCTTCTTCTTCATCTCCTTCTTCTTCTCCTTCTCCTTCTCCATAACCTTTATCTTATCCTTCCCCTCACCGCCACATCTCGTATAGTAACTCATGTGCCCTTTATCCGCAAACTCGTTATTACACATGACCCCGCTGAATCTCCTCGTCCGAAACCCGACCGTTTTCTTCACGTTGCCGGAAAATCGAATACCGGAGTAACGGCCATCGGTAACGGAGCTTGAAGCACAAGGAATCTGTCGGAGAACAACGCCGGAAACTTCCATCTGTCTGAAAACTTCGATGAACTCGAGTTGAGCCTTGAGCGATCGTGTTAGGCTTCACGATATCCTCCTTCAGGCTGTTCCTTGTTGTTTGAGATTTCTGGTTCTTTACGAGAGAGAAACAACAGTGGAAGCTAACGTGTCCTGTTTTGATTGGTTAAGAGGTGTCGTGAGTTTCACTTAGGCTTCCCACCTGTTGTCGTAAGAGTTCCACACTTTCCCGCGCTTCCGACACGCGCCTGATGATGAATATTAGCCGTTGATTTAAACTTTTGTGGGAATCAACGGACGAGAAGCATGACAAGAGTACATGTCAGATTGCCACGTAGAGAATCTAATGCAAACATTGCCACGTACTTAAACAGAGTTTGTGAGCAATCAAAGCTGAATATACCCACTACAGTAGTAATCTAAAGTATCATTAGCTATTTTATTTTGGGCAACTTGATACGAATACGTTGAGTCATTATCTGGATTTATAAATCATTTACGGTTTGTTTGATCGTGATATTTATAACTTACGTGTTTAATAAATCAGATATATCTAACTATATGTAATTGGAGATAGTAAACAACAAACTGAATAATAAATCATTATATATATATTGTATTACTCTAATATAAAGATTAAAATAACGTAATTACAAGAGTCAGGTCTATTGGAATGGTAACCGGTATCATAAAATGGGGGTGATACACGCCATCTTTCACTCTGTGCTATCTCATCAAATGCCTTTCTCAACCGTTCGATTTTTAATCTCTTTCCCTTCGACATCAGTATTCACTCCCTCAGCCGTCCGATCTTCAATTACTTTACAAAAAAAAAAAACAAGCTCTTTTAGGCCTCATGAAGTTGGCGTTGATAAGAAGTGCTTTTGAAACTAATCCCCAAACTCAAGAAAGATTTGATAGAATGTGATTGAGAAAGACTTGATTTAGTGTTTGAGTATCTATTCTATTAATTTAGAGTCTTATTTGTGTTAGAATCTAGTCTTTCAAAGGGCGACCAGATTCACTTGTGTCCCCGCCATGGCTACTTTTCTATGTTCTTTTGACTTAGTTTCTCATTCTCTAACCCTTTCACTTTGGTTCTCAATTCCTCTGGTACTTGTAGAATTCCCCAAAACCGCTAAACCTATTTCTGGTCATTTGATTTTCGCCCCATCTGCTCGTACCAATTTTGGCAGCCATACGTATCTCGTTGACCAATACCAAAACCGCTCGTAAAGATTCTACTTAACTTATTTTCTTGAATAATATTTTTCTTCGGCTATTCCTCAAGCGCGTCTGCATCCTTATTCCTATGGAGAGTTATTACATGGTACTTACTATTACAGACATGTTGAAAATATTATATCAATATGAGAGGACTGTTGGAGCGATGAGATGGTATGTTGAACATGTACAGACGGATGGAGAGGTCACTCATCCATCATATGCAATAGCGTAGAAACATTCAATACGGTACACCCAAATTTTGCTAGAAATACTCAAAGTGTTTATCTTGGGTTATGTACATATGGATTTAGTATATTTGGAATGTCTAGGAGACGATATTCATTGTGGTCAGTCATTCTTACGCCGTACAACCTTCCACCAGTGATGTGTATGGAACGATAATTTTTATTCATGAGCATATTGGTCACTTGTCAAAAGCATCCAAAGCGGTTGCTAGATTTTTTTTATTTAACCATTGCTACAAGAGTTGAAGGACTTGTGGTCATCATGGGTAAGGATGTATGATTGTTCTACAAAAAAAAATTACGACGCAAGCAGTTCTGTGTTGACCATAAGTGACTTTCCTACTTACAGGATGCTATCTGGATGGACAACACATGGAAGCTTATCTTGTCATATTGTCTTAGAATGACAGATGCATTTCAACTGAAGAATGGTATGAAGACGTGTTGGTTTGATTGTCATCGTCGATTTCTCTCCCTTAACCATCCGTACAAAATAAACAAGACATTTTTAGGTACAAAATAGTTGTTCGAGACACTCATACTCCATATTTAAGTGGATAAAAACCAAAGAGCAGATTGATTACTACGATGCTCAAAGGACAGTTCTTCGTGGGGATAATTGACATGTTCCTGAAAATATGCCTAATGGTTATGATGTCCATCATAATTGGTATAAGAAGAATATATTTTGAGAGCTGAAATACTATAAGGATCTTCTTTTGCACCACAACCTTAATGTGATGCATATTGAGAAAATTCTTTTCGACAACATCATAAATACAATATTGAATGTCTAAGGGAAGACAAAAGATAGCAAAAAGTCATGGTATAACTTACATGATATTTGCTCAATAATTGAGTTACTTATCAAAAGCAAAGGAAAAGTTCAAGTTTCCATATTCAGATTGTCATCAGAAGCAAATGCAGTGTTGTTTAACTCAGTGGCATCAGAAGTGAAGTTCCCTAATGGCTACGTTTCAAATATGTCTAGATGTGTTGAATACAATCAAATGTTCTCATGGATGAAGAGTCATGATTGTCGTGCTTATGCAATGACTGCCATTTGCATTTGATGAGCTACTCCTAACAAATGTACATGAAGCACTTGCAGGTAAATATTATTTATTAATTTTATTATTTACTTTCATATTTAATAACTTATAACTACTAATGCATGATTTTCTTTTTGCAATATAAAAGCCATTGGAGCATTTTTCATGTATCTTAGCACACATACCTTAAATGAAGATGTCATCCAACAACTTCACTACAACATTCTGATCTTATTGTGCAACTTGGAGAAGATATTTCATCGGCCTTTTTTTTTATTACATAGAACTCCTTACAGTCTACCTTTTATACGAGGCATTACTTGGTGGACCTATTCATTTTCGGTGGATGTACTCATACGAGCGATCCATGAAGCATTTGAAAGGAAAAGCTAAAAACCTTACAAAGATGGAATTTCCCATGTAAGTGAATTTGATATGCGTCCTCTATAAATGTGAATGGTTTGATCTCCTCGTTAACAGAGATGTTTTGTTTAACAAATTTGATGTTGTTGATATCAATTATGGACGAAGATACAAAATATTCGAGTCTTTCATATTAGCTTCGCCAGCACTTTATGCTTATACACTATCGAGGATATTCTTATCCATCCTGGACAAGAAAGTTTAGCTGTCTTAGACCCCGACCGACCGCCAAACACTTTCTGGTAAGTATTTTCCTTCAAGAAATTTAATTTACATAATTAAATAAATATTAAATTTTCTAAAAGAAGTTACTACTAATTTTCATGTCTAGACTCGATTGCCGTGTCAGAGAAGCATTTCTTACATGATCAAATGTTATTTCGTTGAGCCACATCCGAATTGGACCTTGACAGTGGACCACATTAGAACCACATGGTGTAAATGTTTTGCGGTTAGTTTCTTTTTTACAATTTTTTGGTTATTAATTAATTTTCCTAACATTAATTTTATTTTATTTTGTTTGGGTAAGTAAAAATGGAATTGATCCATAGTGATTAACGAGAAGGTGAAGGCGGTGTTTGTTGCTAAAGAAAAGACCCGCTTAACAAACACCGAAGGCATTTAAGAGTCCAAAGGTTATGAAACCCAACATCCTCACGAAGGATGTTTGGGATGGTATAATCAGCTATTGAATCAAGCCCCACTCGATTCAAGTCTCTTGCAGTTATCTGCTTCATGTATGACGAGTAATGAGAACAATAATTTTACGATGTTTCACACTACTCGGCAAACACCCTATGGCGGTATCCGGCTCACGATTGTAAATGTTGTCAATACAATTTTTTGATGTATTATATTTTATTTATATTTTTACTTTCAATCTACTTTTAGGCGGAGAATCCATGAAAACTACCATCTCTTTCTAAGCTTTTCAAGGCTACCCACTAGACACGAAGTGGGACTTTTGTGGATCCTATATCTGAAAAGATCTACAATGACATATCTGCTCGGGTTAACGAGCACAAAATGCAGCTAACCAATTGTCTCAAAATGGGTTACCCGTCATATTGTCCACACATAAGGTGAACAAAATTTTCAAGGAAGTAATATATAACCTATTTTCTTTAATTATATTTTTCAATTATATAATTTAAATTAAAATTTATTTTTTTCTTTTAAGGTTTTCCCTAAAAAGAAGGGACAAACGTTGGGAAATAGATTCACAAATGATGTCTGAAAGGCGAGATCGTCTAATTCTCAGAGACGAGATGAGGAGTTCTATCAATTGTGGGCCGACTTGATTGCAACGCAAACTTGTTTGGCATATGTTGAAGGTCTTCTCAATGCTTTGGCGTTTGGAAACCCCCAAATACAAAGGATGTTGGACCTTAGACGACAGGAACTCCGGAAGAGGAGAGAGGAGGTGGAGTTTGATGCACCTTGGGACATGGCACAGGCCCAGCATGGTGATCAGGACGATCATATCTGTTCAGCCGAGGTTCATCCATCCGGTCGTACCAGACAGACAGACCGAGCCGTGTACCGGATCGACCCGCGTACACACGGGAAGGACCTTAGGTTGGATCCACGACCAAATGACCAAACTGATCGATCCACACGCCTTCTTCCCCGACCTACTCGTCAATCTAAGGCCATCAGTCAAGCCAGAACCCAATTTGATCGAGACAAACCAGATTCAGGGCACAACCTATCTATTTTGGCCTGATTGGTTCATACCGCACACCCGAACGGACGTACTCACGACCTGATCGACCAGATTGATGTCTTCTTGGGATTTGATGACTCTAACTTCTCTAAGGCAAGGATACTTAAGCTCTCTGAAGATTTGGGCCAAGTAAATTCATCATCCGTTCATGATGGGTCAGTGATCCTCCCCGCGGACGACCCACCGTGTGTCCTTCTCCTTACCGCAATGGAACCGATCATCATGGACGCACCTAGATACTCTGATGTATCTGGACTAGTCAACATCTGAGATGCACCTTGACCAGTCTTCCTTGTTTTCCACACTTTGACTAGATCTAGTCAAATTTATATTTTCTATGCATTGTTTTTTGCATTTTCTTTTATTTCTTTTTGACTCAAAACACTATAAAATATACTCCTCTTCCTTTGTAATGAGATCATCAAATTTTCTTCTTGTTTTTATGAGTTTTTACTCTTTGTTCTCTGTCAAGAGCACTTCTAGTTTCTTTGGTGTGGTTAGCTCCAAACAAACGCCTCTTTCTAGTTGGACCCGTGCATCACATCCGGCAACTGATCGAGTTTGCTTCCTTGTCGGACCTGTGAGTCATATCATGCAACAACAAGCACCCAGGCAGTATCATTGGGTCAATCCGCAACCCTTTGTCTCTTCATTCAATCCATCAGTTCTCTTCGGAGTTCATATCCGTTCATACCGGTAGAGTGATCAGATTTAGGGTGTATCAAGTGGTATCAGAGCCACTCTTCCGGTAACTCTATATCATTCCATTACTTCGCATCTTCCATATTCTTCATCTAAAATTATTTATCTATCTATCTTGAACCCGGACCCCTCATTACCCACCATTTAAAAAAAAGTATATAAAAAAAAGATATATATTCAAACATTGTGGTGTGGTGGTGGAAGAGAAAGCCTGCTGGCCGAAGAGAAATTCGGCCTTAGAGGTGGTTTAGGCGGGTTCCCCTTTGAAATCTCTTATCTTTCTATCTTAGAAACCTTTCGTTTGTTTGCATATACCCATTGGGGATTCCTGGATTTGTCTTTCTTAGAACCTTGAGTATAAGACTTTGAGAGAACACTTTAAATTGAGAGAAACACGTGTGTGGGTGAGGATCAAACACTTGAGTGTGTGAGATTTTTATCTAAAGTTTTGTGTTTAAGAATTTTCAGGAATCATGAGCAGTGAGGATGAAAGGAGCCGACCAGGAAACTCTTTTGCTGGTTTATCTAACTTGCAGATGCGAGCTTTGAATGACAATATTACTAACCTTATGAATTCAGGTTGGGAACAGATCCATCAACGGCTTGATGCAATAGAGGCTAGCCAGCCGATCCAAACCAGAACCGGGGCACGCGTAGATCGTCCAAGGAGGAACCACCATTTGATGACGATACCCAAGAGGAGGATTTCTAAATGGACGATGATCGATCCATCAACCAACCTAGGAGAGGTCACAAAAACCGAAATCAAGGTGATATCAATCCTTTTGCTAGGGAAGATAGGGCTGATAATAGTTTAGGAGGATTGAAACTGAAAATTCCACCTTTTGAGGGTAAAAATGATCTTGATGCTTTTCTTGAATGGAAAAGAAAGATTGAACTTGTCTTTGATTGTCAAAACTTCTCTGAACTTAAGAAAGTTAGATTGGCTGCAACTGAATTTTCTGGCTATGCTATTAATTGGTAATTTGGTATTATCAAGTTGTGACTAGCAGGAGAAGGAATGGTGGCCGACCAATAGCCTCATGGGACGAGCTCACAACCTTGATGCGGAAACGGTTCGTTCCGGAACACTACCATCGAGATCTTCACCAAAGGCTGAGACGTTTGCTTCAGGGAACTAAGTCTGTGGAAGATTATTTTCAAGAAATGGATACTTTGATGATGAAAGACGATGTGGACGAGACCTTAGAAGCAACCATGGCCCGGTTCCTTTCTGGACTCAACCGAGACATCCAAGACCGAATGGAGCTTCAAGACTATGAAAGCCTGAACGAGATGCTTCACAAAGCAATTCTGATCGAACATCAAACAAAGAGAAAGAGCTACTCCAAGCCGGCATTTACTCCCAAACCAAGCTATCAAGACAAGGGTAAGTCTTCTTCCACAACAAATAATGCTTTTAAGACTAATGTTCCTGCTCGTTTTGACAAAGGAAAAACAGTTGAAACCCCTAGCCGAGCAAGAGACATCAGGTGCTTCAAGTGTCATGGTCTAGGACACTATGCCAACAAATGTCCTAACCAAAGAGTGATGATTCTTTTGGAGAATTGGGAGGTCGAGTCCGAGGATGAAAAGGAGGATAAAGAGGATTCTGGTCTAGTCTTTGATGATGATGAGGAACCATTGGATTACCCACATCATGGACCACTTCTCGTTGCTAGGAAGCCTTTTGTCGAATCACTCGGTCCCATCTTCAATGAGGAGGACGACCACACGGTCAATGATTCTGGTCCGATCTTTGATGCTGATTTCGGTCCTATCTTTGATGAGGAGGACATCTACGACTATTCAGCTCACGGACCACTACTTGTCACTAGGAGATCCTTGAGTGTTCAACCCAAAACCAATGAAAAAGAACAAAGGGAGAATCTCTTTCATTCTCGTTGTTTAGTTTCTGAAAAAGTATGTTCTTTGATCATTGATGGAGGGAGTTGTACTAACGTGCTAGTGACATTCTTGTTAGGAAACTTGGACTTGTCACCAGACCACTCTCTCGTCCTTTCAGGTTGGAATGGCTAAACGAGGCTGGTGAGCAGTATGTGAAGGAACAGGTCATAGTCCCCCTTACCATTGGGCGATATAAGGATGAGGTTGTCTGTAATGTTCTTCCCATGGACGCATGCCACATTCTCTTAGGTCGGCCATGGCAGTTTGATAAGAAGGCTGTGCATGATGGCTTCACAAACCGACACTCCTTTGATCATAATGGCAAGAAGATCACGTTGGTCCCTTTGACACCTTTGGAGGTTCATCAAGACCAACTTCAGCTCAAAAGGAACCGTGAAAAGGAGCCTAAACCTGATGAGCCAGAGACATCCAAAAGAAACTCCAACTTCTATCTCAAAGAAAGTCAGGTTTGGAAATCTCTTGACTCACAAAAGCCATTTCTGTTACTTGTGTATAAAGAATCTCTTATGGCTATCTTCTGACCTTGCACCGGAGATTCCGAGTGATTTGCTAGATGTTTTGCAGGACTTTTATGATGTCTTTCTAGATGAGAATCCACAGGGATTGCCACCAATACGAGGGATTGAGCATCAGATAGACTTTGTTTCGGGTGCATCTTTACCGAACCGACCAGCTTACCGTACCAATCCGGTCGAGACCAAGGAACTTTAGAAACAAATTGGAGAGCTTCTTGAGAAAGGCTACATCCGGGAAAGCCTCAGTCCTTGTGTCGTACCAGTTCTCCTTGTACCTAAGAAAGATGGTTCATGGCGCATGTGTGTGGACTGTCGTGCCATCAACAACGTTACGGTAAAGTATAGGCATCCCATTCCTAGGCTTGATGACATACTTTATGAGTTGCATGGTTCTTCTATTTTCTCTAAAATTGATTTGAAAAGTGGCTATCACCAGATTCGGATGAAAGAAGGTGATGAATGGAAAAATGCATTTAAGACTAAGCTATGATTGTATGAGTGGCTTGTTATGCCATTTGTTCTCACT
This sequence comes from Moricandia moricandioides, assembly GCA_905132885.1. Taxonomy (NCBI): domain Eukaryota; kingdom Viridiplantae; phylum Streptophyta; class Magnoliopsida; order Brassicales; family Brassicaceae; genus Moricandia; species Moricandia moricandioides. Next base: position 52,612 of record CAJHQQ010000976.1, on the reverse strand, counting down.
AATGCACCTAGCAATTTCATGCGTTTGATGATTCATATTCTGAGAGCATTCATTGGTCATTTCGTGGTTGTATACTTTGATGACATTCTCATTTACAGCAAGAACCTAGATGATCATAAGATGCACTTGGAATATGTTCTTCCGTTCTTAGGAAAGAAAAGCTGTTTGCAAATCTTAGTAAATGCTCTTTTGGAACAGATCATGTGGTGTTCTTAGGCTTTGTTGTAGGTGATTATGGACTCAGGGTGGACGAGGAGAAGGTTAAAGCTATCCGAGATTGGCCCAGTCTGACCACAGTGGGCGAAGTGAGGAGCTTTCACGGCCTTGCCGGTTTCTATCGTCAGTTCGTGCAGGACTTCAGTACCATCGCAGCACCACTTACTGAAGTGATCAAGAAAAATGTTGGATTCAAGTGGGAACAAGATCAGGAAGAAGCTTTCCAAATCTTAAAAGGGAAGTTAACTCATGCTCCCTTACTTGTTCTTCCTGATTTCTCTAAGATTTTTGAGATCGAGTGTGATGCTTTGGGTGTTGGTATTGGTTCTGTTTTGATGCAGGAAAAGAAGCTCATTGCTTACTTCAGTGAGAAGCTTGGTGGAGCCACGCTCAACTACCCCACTTACGACAAGGAGCTGTATGCTATGGTGAGGGCTCTTCAAACGTGGCAGCATTATCTCTGGCCAAAGGAATTTGTGATTCACACCGATCATCAGTCCCTGAAACATCTTAAGGGCCAGCAGAAGCTGAACAAAAGAAATTCCCATTGGGTCGAGTTCATTGAGACATTTCCTTACGTCATCAAGTACAAGAAAGGTAAGGAAAATGTAGTTGATGATGCCTTGTCTCCGGGGTATGTACTTCTCTCAGCTCTTGAAACCAAGTTGCTCAGTTTTGAATTTATTAAAGACTTGTATGCAACTGATCTGGATTTCAAAGAGACTTTTAGAAAATGTTCCAAGGCTGCTTATGGAAAGTATTATAAAAGTTCTGGATTTTTATTCTTTGGTAACTGCTTGTGTGTGCCCCAATGTTCTTTGAGGGATTTGTTTCTCAGGGAAGCACATGGAGGAAGCCTTATGGGACATTTCCGGGTCAAGAAGACACACAAGGTCGTTCATGAGCATTTATTTTGGCCAAGCTTAATGAAGGATGTGGAACGGATCTATGGCCGATGTGTTGTGTGTAAAAAAGCAAAGTCTAAGGCACTTAACCAAGGTTTGTATTCGGCCCTACCCATTCCGTCTCATCCTTGGGTTGATATTTCTATGGACTTTGTGCTTGGATTGCCTAGGTCTAGATCTGGCCGAGATTCTATCTTTGTTGTGGTTGATAGGTTCTCTAAGATGGCTCATTTCATACCTTGTCATAAGACTGATGATGCTGTGCATATTGTTGATTTATTCTTTAGAGAAATTGTTAGGTTGCACGGCATGCCTAAGACCATTGTTTATTATCGTGATGCTAAGTTCCTTCGCTATTTCTGGAAAAATTTATGGTCTAAGTTGGGAACGAGGTTGATGTTTTCCACTACGTGTCACCCACAGACCGATGGTCAAACTGAAGTAGTGAACCTAACCTTGTCCACTCTGCTTAGATCATTGGTTAAAAAGAAGCTGAGAATTTGAGAAGAATGTTTGCCTCATGTAGAATTTGCTTATAATCATTCCATGAATTCTTCTACTAAGTTTTCTCCATTTGAGGTTGTTTATGGTTTCAATCCCTTATCTCCACTTGATCTTTTGCCTTTGCCTGTGAGTGAAAGAGTTTGTACAGATGGAAAGAGGAAAGCTGAAACCATTCAGAAGCTAAATGAGAAGGTTCGTGCCAACATCTCAGCCAGAACCGAGGGTTTCACAAGAAGGGCAAACAAGAAAAGAAACAAAGTTGTCTTTGAAGTGGGCGATCTTGTTTGGGTTCATCTAAGGAAAGAACGATTCCCTGACGAAAGAAAATCCAAACTCATGCCAATGATCGATGGTCCCTTTCAGATCCTTAAGAAAATCCATGACAATGCTTATCAGCTTGATCTTCAAGGTAAATATGACATCTCTTCGAGTTTTAATGTTTCTGATCTATCTCCTTTTCGTGCAGATGATCCAGATTTGTGGACAAATCCTTTTGAAGAGGGAGGGAATGATGCACCTCAGGACGTGAATCATGACATGGCACAGGCCCAGCATGGTGATAAGGACGATCAGATCCGTTCAGTCGAGGTTCATCCATCCGGCCGTACCAAACAGACAGACCGAGCCGTGTACCGGATCGACCCGCGTACACCCGGGAAGGACCTTAGGTTGGATCCACGACGAGATGACCAAACTAATCGACCCACACGCCTTCTTCCCCAACCTACTTGTCAATCTAAGGCCATTAGTCAAGCCAGAACCCACTTTGATCGAGAGGAACCAGATTCAGGACACAACCTATCTCTTTTGGCCCGACTGGTTCATACCGCACACCCGGACGGACGTACTCACGACCTGATCGACTAGATTGATGCCTTCTTGGGATTTGATGACTCTAACTTCTCTAAGGCAAGGATACTTAAGCTCTCTGAAGATTTGGATCAAGTAAATTCATCATCCGTTCATGATGGGTCAGTGATCCTCCCCGCGGACGACCCACCGTGTGTCCTTCTCCTTACCGCAATGGAACCGATCATCATGGACGCACCTAGATACTCTGATGTATCTGGACTAGTCAACATCTGAGATGCACCTTGACCAGTCTTCCTTGTTTTCCACACTTTGACTAGATCTAGTCAAATTTATATTTTCTATGCATTGTTTTCTGCATTTTATTTTATTTCTCTTTGACTCAAAACACTATAAAATGTACTCCTCTTCCTTTGCAATGAGATCATCGAATTTTCTTCTTCTTTTTATGAGTTTTTACTCTTTGTTCTCTGTCAAGAACACTTCTAGTTTCTTTGGTGTGGTTAGCCTCTTTCTAGTTGGACCGGTGCGTCACATCCGGAAACTGATCGAGTTTGCTTCCTTGTCGGACCTGTGAGTCATATTTGCGACAACAAGCACCCAAGCAGTATCATTGGGTCAATCTGTAACCCTTCGTGTCGTCATTCAATCCATCAATTCTCTTTGGAGTTCATATCCCTTCATGCCGGTAGAGTGATCAAATTTAGAGTGTATCAAGAGAGAGAAAAAACATCACGGACTACTTCGGTGGCGACGACGTCCTCAACCGCTAGCGTTTTTTTGTATTATAAATTCAAATATTAATATTAATATTTCATAAAAATTATATTATAATTTAAATATTTTATAATTTTAATTATTTTAATTTATTATTTAAAATAAACTAAATTAGAATATTAAAAGTAAATTTGTTATTACATATACAAGCATTTTACGAGTATATCCTTGTATATTCCTTGTAAACTACGAGAAATATACAAGGAAGTTAATGTTCAGTTTTCATAAAATGTTACGAGCACTTAAAATCTACTTCATTGTATATTTTTCGTAAAATTTACAAATATAGAGCGACGATTTAACATCGAACTCGCACGAGTAATTACAACAAAATTGTAGGAGATGTTTACGGCAAAATCTTTCCACATAAATTAACTACGACTTTACAATGAATATATATGCATCAAATTTGTGAGGAAACTGATTCGTCGTAACATTGACGAGAATTTTACAAAAATCCTCCGTTACAACAGATGGTTTACAGCGAACGACAAACCACAGGTGTGTTGAACCGTTTGGCTGATTTTGTTTCATAGTTAAAACTCACCGCTTGTTTCTGAAACCACAGGTGTGTTGAACCGTTTGGGATACTATCCACACATTCTAATATGATCATATGCATTTTGTACTAACAACCGTGTTCATGATTTTGTCGAATAAGGCCATAAGAGCTTCTGGCTCTCAGCTCTTGACGTGGGAACAGCTGCATTAATGGTAGCAAAACATGCAACAAACACCAATTATAAAGTTCTCCACCACAGATCAACTTTGCTCATTTTTGAATGTTGTATTTCAGGGTTAGTTTAATTCAATAGCATATGGTTGTCCTGAACTGAAACCCCTGGTCTGCTAGGTTCTTGTCGATGGATTCCTAGCAAATCTAAGACCAAAGAACCACTATGTGATTATGCAACAACAACGACAACAACAACTAAGCGAACTGGTCTCACTTAAAACGAGGAGCAGCAATGAGCACTGACTTCCAACGTAGCATTTCATGGATCCATAACAAGACGGCAGCGTACGTTTTGTGTTTGTTTGTTTTGTCCTAATCACCTTTTACTTTAATAAGTACTTAAAGGAATGCACAACAATACGTCAACGAATATAAATCATTCTTGGGGAACAATATTTTTCTTGTATAGATGTTTTAATCAGTATAATTATATGATGATGCTGGAGATTTGTTTTGTTCCAAAAAAACGTTCACATGTATCCTATGAAATTTCATGCTGAAACTTTATTAAATTAAGAAAAAAGGTTACAAATTTACAAAGCAACACATAGATTAAATTTCAGTTATTCAAATACAACATACAAAACACAAGTTTATTCATATTCAAACGTGTGATATTGCCCAAATCCAATTAAATCAAATCGATCAGTGAATTATTGACAAAAATAAAGGTAGAGAAAATAACAATCATTACAATCTCCTTACAAAGATTCACAAAGCAACCAAACGCTTCCCCTCTTTCACAAATGCTTTGATCCATGGACTGAAAATGACTACAGGGGAGATAATTTTATTGGAAAAAAAAATAAAGAGACCCCATGTAGTCACTTTCAGTGCATTAATATATATATATATATATATTTAAATTAGAATCTTAGATAGCTTTTCAATTCTTTTTTTTGGTTAAGATATATTAAATTAATTTGTCAAAAATAAAAAATTGATATAATTTCTTTTATAATTATAAAAAAAAATAAAACTAAACAGAAATTCTAAAAATTTGTAGATATCAAATGATGTTACGATTAAAATTTTATAATTTTTTCTAAAAATTGTATAAAATTTAGAAAATCATGTTTAGTATAATAAAATATATGATTATAAAATAGACTTCAAAATTTGTGAAATATTATATATTTCTACTTGTTATATTATTTAATATCATATTTAAATATATGTATTTTAATGATGATATATTAGTTATTTCCATATTTTAAAAATGGAGAAATTTTATTTCTACCATAAGTTTGATATCACTTTTCAAATTTACCTTTAATGAATGACTATTTTCAAAAATACAATATTATTTTGATGAAAATGGACTTAATTAATTTTTCAAAATATTTATAAAAATTTTAGAATCTCAATCTCACCCCTTTAACACTAAACCCTAAACAATGATCACTAAAATATAAACCCAAATATTAATATATTTTTGATAATGTGTATTTTTGCAAAGTGGTACTTAAGTTATGGTATTCTTAGCAATTTTTCTTTAAAAATATACATCATATATTACCAAAATACAAAATCTACATTAAATGTAATTGTCATGTTATACTTATCTATAAATTATGTCATCATTTCTAATATATGAAATGATATGTATCAAATCACTTTTAAAATAATGTTTAAGGGATTTGAAAAGTGATATCAAAAAAAAAATTGTGGTAAAATTGAAATTCTTTCGATAATCTTTAACTTACATCAACTTTCCATCTGCATTATTGGCATAAAAACACATCACATACATACTTGTTAGGTTCTTAATAGTTTTCTTAGACAAACAATTTGATAAATTTCTATAAATATTTATTAGATTTACCAAATCGTCTGTTACGATTTCAGCCTCTTATGATTCTCAACCTAAGCGACCAACTTGTTACTTGAACGTGTAGCTAATGAACACGAGCAACTTTAACGAGTTCTCGGCCTCTAACCGGTACGTCTCGTGGGAGAACTCTTGCTCCCAAACTTCACTAGATCAATAAAAAATTACAATAATCAATCACTTATAGAACTGTGATGGTTGAGAAAACACCAAGAAGACACAATTAGTCTCAAGTCCTTTAACCTAGAACAATATGAGCTCAACTATGTTCTTTATGCTTAAATTAATGTCTTTGTCTCTCTTGTGTACCTTGTCTGTTTTTGAAGCTTGATCTCTGGTGCTGAAGAAGAAGTGGTGTGTTTCTTATTAACCTAATGCATATAACATATTAGGTTTTAACCTAATGAGCTTCGTCGACTAAGCCCATAGATTGTCCGCGTGTGACTTGTGCAAAACCGGCCCACCATTGAACGAGTCTGATGGGCTTTGACCAAACCTCACAAAAATCCACCTGTTTGGTTTAAGCCCATAACCTTTGCTTCTGTGCCGACACTTCATGGTCTATGTCTCTTCTCACTTGTGACGAACCAGAGAAAGTCACTATCTTCTCTCTTCATCTTCCTTTTCTCATCTCTGATGAGTCACAGCTTTACCTCCGGTGGATGTTTCCGTCTAACACCATCTCTGTTCAGTCTACTGAACCTCAGGTAACTCTGACCTTCTTCCTTGGCTTCTTTCTCTTCAAATCGCTCTGGTTCTATAGAGGTAACTGATCGATTTTTCCACTAATCTTGATGTATGTTCCTTTTGACGAGTTCCTATGATGGATCTAGAACTCCACCTCAACCAATGATGGTTGATGTTTCTAAAGCTTCGGTCTTTCAGTTTTGTACATGAGGTGACCTTGTCCACCCAAGTTAACTCGTACCTTTACCTTGACAAAGGTGGTCGTGAGACCACAACCGACGTCCCTTACTTCTTTTGAGCCTGTTCACTGAAACCTCCGACTCAGACACTTCATGAAGATTCCTCTAAGGTATAACTCACACATGCTTCTACTAGCTGTGGTAGCGACGTTATGCTTCTTGACCAAGTGTTTATGACTGTTGTCTCATACCCTTTAACCTCAGGATTACAATCAGTCGTAAGAACTTGTTCAACCAGATTTTGTCTGCGGATTTTCCTCTGCCTTTGACTAGAATCTTCAAGCTAAGTCTAACCTTGAATCGCCTTTTCCCTTTGATTAAGCCTTCTTAACAGTGACTAACTTGTCTCTCTGTTTGCTTCTCAGGTGAAAGATGCTCCACCTTGAACGTGAGTGTTACCACAAGTTCATCCCCTTTGCCAGGTAGTCCTTTTTCAAACACTTTGAGTAACTCATACTCTCTGCCTTGACACATGTTAACCCTCTGTTCTGTGACGTGCCTTCTGAGGTATTCTTGTCTACTCTGGAGATACCTGGCGTTGATGTTCCTGTCTCAGTGAAGATTCACAAGCTCACAGCATAGCTAGAACTTCTGACCAGGTACAGTCTTAGTGAGAAAATCTGCTGGATTAACTGTAGTGTGGATCTGGTTTAGGATTAATTCTCCATCTGATAATAGGTCCCTGATGAAATGGAACTTAGTATCAATGTGCTTGGTTCTTTCGTGATGAACTGGATTCTTTGCTAGGGCTATAGCACTCTGCGAATCATAATGCAGTTGAACACTTTCCTGCTTGAAACCTAACTCTGTACATAATCCTTTTAACCACACACCTTCCTTTGTTGCCTCGTTTAGAGCCATGTACTCTGCTTCTGTAGTATAAAGAGCAACCACATATTGCAGACATGATTTCCATGAAACCGTGTTCCCTCCAACCTTGAAAACATAACTTGTAACTGACATCCGCCTGTCCAAGTCCATTGCATAGTCTGAATCTGCATAGCCTTCAATCATGAACTTTGTATGCTTCTTGAATGTTAGGTTGATCTTAGATGATCCTTTTAGATACTTTAACACCCATTTAACTGCCTCCCAGTGTTCTCTGCTAGGTTTACTCATGAACCTACTTTAAACTCCACTGCGAAACCAAGGTATGGCCTTGAACCGACCATAGCATACATTAATCTCCCCACAACACTTGCATATGGAACGTTCTCCATGTGTGGTGCTTCCAGTTTCCATTCTTTCTCAGTCAAACTTCTCAAGTTGAAGTGTGCAGCTATTGGCGTGATCACTGAATGTGCAGCCAACATCCCAAACGTTTTCAATACCTTCTCAATGTCGGTATCCTGTGACAATATCAGTGTGCCTTCTCTTTGTCCCTTTGAATGTCTATTCCTAGAATTCTCGAAGCCTATCCCATATCCTTCATTTCGAATTCCCCATTAAGCATTTCTTTGAGTTCCTTAATCACCTTCTTATTTCCTGATGCAGTGAGCATATCATCAACGTAGAGCAATAAATAGACAGCTTGATCAGTTTGTGCATCCATGACATACACACATGGATCCTTGGTGCTTCTGTCAAACAAATGGTCTTTCATGAAGCTATCAAACCGTTGATTCCACCTTCTTGGAGATTGCTTTAGTCCATAAAGTGACTTTCTCAATAGACAAACCTTGTTTTCATCTCCTAGTTGTATGAACCCCTCTGGCTGAGTCGACTTCCATGTAGAAAAGCAGTCTTAACGTCCATTTGTTCCAATTCGAAATCCAGATTCACAATTATTGATAACATGAATATGATGGAGACATGTTTCACCACTGGAGAAAAGATCTCATTGTAGTCAATTCCCTTAGTCTGTGAATACCCTTTTGCTACCAGTCTTCCCTTGTACCTCTCATCCCCAATCCCTGGTATACCTGGTTTGATATTAAAAATCCACTTGCACCCAACCAGCTTCTGCTTGTCTGGTTTGTCGATCAAATCCCAAGTCCTGTTTTTCTTATGAGAATCCATCTCTTCATGTGCAGCATGTTTCCACAACTTTCTGTTTCTGCTCCTCATTGCCTCAGCATATGATCTTGGTTCATCAACTTCCAAGTCCTCAGCAGTAGTTAAAGCGTAGGCCACAAAATTTCCATCCTCATATCTTGATGGAGGTCTCACGTTCCTCCTCCTTTCTCTATCCCGAGCAAGAAGATAATCATCCAATGATTGAGTGATGTCGTCTTCTACCTGTTCATCAGCTTCCTCCGTTGAACATGTTTTGCTTTCTGAGCTTTCTGATGAAGACTCTTCTACATCATTTTCTGATCTGACATGTCATTCCTTTCTATCTCAGTACCAGTAATAGTAGGACCCTGAATCAGATCATCACTGAATGACACTCTTTTCTTGGGCTTCTTCTTTTTCTGAACTTCATCTTGTGCAACTGATTCAACCTGTTCAACTCCTTTGTTCAACGTGTCTTTGTAGGTTTCATTCTCATTGAACACCACATCCCTTCTTGTTCTGCATCTTCCTTCCTTAGGTATCCAGACCATGTACCCTTTGTACCAAATGGGTACCCCATGAATACACCCTTTATAGCTTTGGGTTCGGTCTTTCCCTTAGTGACATGAACAAACGCTGAACATCCAAACCACCTTAGATGCTTCATATCCGGTTTTGAACCTCACCAAACCTGTTCAGGTAACTTGAAGTTAAATGTTGAATTCAGAGACCTGTTGATCAAGTAGACAACCGTTGATGCAGCTTCAGCCCAGAAACTTTGATTCAACCCTGTCTCAGCAAGCATACACCTGACCTTGTCCATTATAGTTCGATTCATCCTCTCTAACACTCCATTTTGTTGTGGAGTGTAAGTACATGTTCTGTATCGTTTGATGCTTGCATCCTTGCAATAACCATCGAACTCCCTGTTGCAAAATTCCAGACTATTGTCTGTCCTCAAACACTTGATCTTCCTATGTGTTTGATTCTCAACAGCAACCTTCCATTCCTTGACTGTAGCTAATGCATCACTCTTATTCTTTAGAAAATATAACCATACTTTCTTAGAGTAATCATCAATGAAGATGATGAAGTACTTGCAGCCTCCCAAACTGTCTGGGGTTGATGGTGAACCCCACATGTCTGAATGCACATAGTCTAGGATTCCTTTTGTAACATGTTTTGCGACTGGGAAGCTTTGTTTATGAGACTTCCCCAACACACAGTCTTCGCAAAACTTCAACTCTTCAACCTCTTTCTCAGGAACGTATCCCTCCTTGGCTAAAACTTTCATACTCTTCAGATTCATGTGTCCAATTCTTGAGTGCCACAGACTTGTCCGATCACATTTTTCGTTGGAAAAGTTTGCCTCGCCCTTCAATACCGATCCTTGCAGATAATACAAACCTTGATGATATTTTCCAGAGATCACCTTTTTATCATCCTTGTAGAAATGAACCATTAAATCTTTCCCTTCATACCTGCAACCTGAAGTCTCGAGCAATCCATATGAGATTAGGTTTTGGCTCATTCCTGGCATGTACCTTACACCCGTGAAGACTACAACTGAGCCATCTAGATTTCTTATCCTTATCTTCCCAATTCCTTCGATATTGTTGTGAGTATTGTTAGCCATCAGCACCTTGACTCCTTTGAACTCTTCCAGATCGAACAAAAACTCTTTGTCTGGAGTTATGTGAAAAGAACAACCAGAGTCCATGACCCACTCTTCATGTGTGTCTTGAGTGCTCACGGTTAACACCAGAGGCTGTTTCGGTTCCTCTGCAATGTTTGATGAGTTTTCTGGTTTGTTGTACTTCCGATCAGGACACTCATTTTCCAGTGCCCCTCCTTCCCACAAATAAAGCAGCCGTGTTACTCTTAGGTCGAGACTTTGACCTACCAAATCTGCTCTTCGATCTTCCCTTTCCATTCCTTCCACTGCCACAGTTTGACCTGCTATCTGATCTGCCTCTGTCAACATATAATCCTTCCCCTGCGGACCTCGAACCCCTTCCGCTTTCAATAAGTTCTCGTTCCTTTGACCTTGCAGCTCCAGTAACCTCGCTGAGACTCAGAGTATCTCTACCATATTTTAGAGTCTCTTTCAACTGATCATACCGGTGCGATAGTGAGCTCAATAGCAAGATAACTTGTACCTCCTCAGATACTTCTACTCGTAGATTGTTGAGGTCTGCCACCAGTTTCAAAAAATCATCAACATTCTCGTCGATGCTCTTGGAATCGGACATCTTGAATGTATAAAACCTTAGCTGAAGGTAGATTCTATTCGGCAAAGATGTCTCCATGTACAACTTGTTCAACGCTGACCACATTGATGCTGTTGTTTCACAGTGTGTGATCTTACGTAGGACTTTATTACCCACGTTCAACACTATCAAGTCCTTTGCCTTCTCAGATTTCTCGAACTTGACGGGATCTATACTCGGAACTGTGTCTGCAATTCCTGCTAATCCCTTCTGTGGATCTTTCATAGCTGCCTCAAGCTCTTCCTTTGCAGTAGGTGGATCTTTTAACAGCTTCTCATCATCCAGAATACTCTTCAAACCCAGTACCCCGAAGTGTGCCAACATCCTGACCTTCCACAGTGAAAAGTCCCCAGTTCCATCAAACTTGTCCACTTCAATCCGTGAGTTGGACATGCTAACCTTCCTCTTAGCTTAGATTAATCACACGCCTTGAACCTGAGAACTCTAATACCACTTTTTTACGATTTCAGCCTCGTATGATTCTCAACCTAAGCGACCAACTTGTTACTTGAACGTGTAGCTAATGAACACAAGCAACTTTAACGAATTCTCAGCCTCTAACCGGTATGTCTCGTGGGAGAGCTCTTGCTCCCAAACTCCACTAGATCAATAAAGAGTTACAATAATCAATCACTTATAGAATTGTGATGGTTGAGAAAACACCAAGAAGACACAATTAGTCTCAAGGCGTTTAAGCTAGAACAATATGAGCTCAACTATGTTCTCTATTCTTAAACTAATATCTTTGTCTCTCTTGTGTAGCTTGTCTCTTTCTAAAGCTTGATCTTTGGTGGCTGAAGAAGAAGTGGCGTGTTTCTTACTTAACCTAACGCATATAACATATTAGATTTTAACCTAATGGGATTCGTCGACTAAGCCCATAGATTGTACGCGTGTCACTTGTGCAAAACCGACCCACCCCTGAACGCGTCCGATGGGCTTTGACCAAACCTCACATAGTCTTTTTAATGGCTTTCCCAATAGTTTACCCCAATTAAAACTTAAATTGATCCTTAATCCTAATCTGCCAACCATAAATCTCAATCCTCCCATTCCCACATCGACGCGTCTTTCTTTTCTAAAGTAAAGTTCATAGGAAGCTTCTTCATGGTTCCCTTTCAAGGCATCAAATCGATCTGAAGAAGTCATGGCCGATCCCCAAGCCATTCTTCTTCTTCACCACTACCAAATTCATACTCCCAATATTCCTCATCTTCTTCATTTTCCTTCTCCAAAGAAACAACACTCAAGATTGCATTCACATCATCCTCCATCGACGAAGTTGTAGTAACACGAATGATTCACTACTGATTATCGACTACCCTTAACCCACAACTCTCTTACTCTCATAGACCCACAATTTATCTTACTCTTCTTAACTTTCGATTTCACTCGACCAACACTAATCCCAAATCAATTTCAGGTTAAGCGATTTTGTATAGTGTTTTAATTGGGCTATGGTTCTCGGATTAGGTTTAAGGGCCAGTTTATGTTTTATTCAGGTAAACTAACCCATTAAACAAAATGTGATTAGGTTAATTAAACATGGTTTGGTAAAACTGATACAATTGTTTTTTGAAATTAATCAAATTATTAGTATAGAAGAACAATGAGAGAAGCTAAAAAGTCGGGGTGTGATGAGTATTAATCCCAGGACACTAAGCAAAAAGAACTCAAACTCACAAAGATGCCATTTTAATCTCTAACTTTTAGTAAGATAAATAAGTTTCATATTTTCATTGACGAAGCAATTTTAGTCACGTCGAATTTCAAAAAAATAATTTATTTAGTTATATTCAACGGTTGATTTATGATGAGACAAAATAGTTTGGTCGATAAAAATATGATATTTTTGTAACTATTTTTAAAATTTGAGAATTAAAATAAAACAATTTTGTAAAATTTATCGCGATTTAAAAATTAGGAATTTTTTTTATTATTTTAAACATATATTTTAAATAAGTTTTACAAATAATATTTAAATAAACGAATCATGAACTACAAATTGTTCAATATAAGAATAACTTTAATTTTTTTTTTAAGAAATCTAAAACAAAATATAAAAAAAATAAGTAAGTATTTAAACTCAAACCAAATGGGAAACCTAAACTACCACTTTCTTTATACATTTTTCATGTTTATTTTAACCACATTTACCATTAGTTTAGTGGTAATAGATATTTATACTCGTAAAGTTAATAGATATGCATACTTAGGATTGACTAATATAGACTTATGGTTTAGATTTGAGGAGAATATGTGTTTGAAGGGTGGGTTTAGGATTTTACAAAATAAATACTAAAAATTAAAAATAAATTTTAAAATTCGTTTCAAAAAAGAATTTTTGAATTTCAAAAAAAAATGAAAAAGATTCAAAAAAAAATCAAAAACTTTATTCAAATAATATAAAAATTATAAATTTGAAACATATGATTCAAAAATTGTAAGAATTTTTTTTTTATTTAAATAATCACTTATATTTATATATCTATAAATCAAGGGTATGTGAGTCTTTTGCTTCTTTAATGAAAAAAATCTTTTTGAAAATATCTCTTTAATAAAAGTAAACATGAATAATAATACAAGCAATATGGTAAACTTGAAATTCCCTCAAAACAAATGTAGACATAAACATAAAGATGATAATTGTCCTAAACATGTACTCATGCTTGTGATGGTTCTTGAGAGATCTTTGTAATGTTTTTTATGCAATATCTCTATAATATTATTTGAGAATTGATTTTCTTATTTATCGCCGGTTGATTATACACTAATATCCTCAATGAACTGAATTAATTATTATAATTTCTATTATTAATATTTCTATTTTTCTTATCTTTTTACTTATAAATATTTAGAATTAAAAATTGTAACATGTGATTTAATATATTTTCTTCACGTAAGTTACATATTTACATAACTATTATAATGTGACTAACTTTAAGAAAGCATGTTTTTCCTTTTTTATTATTTACATATTTCCTCATACATTAAATAATCCCTTTATTTTTAGGTATTTTATTAATAGAAAAAAATATCTAAATATATCTAATTTCCATTCATAAAAAATATTTTATTTTTACTTTTGTTAATTTTATTTTTCTCAATATTCTTCATATAATTTGTATAATAAATAAAATTTATAGAATTTAAAAATGAAAATATATTTTTATAAATAATGTGATTCATAAAAAATGAAAAGTTCACAAAATAATCTTGATTATGAATCACATTATTTATAAGATTATGAATCAAATTATATATATTATGTTACTTAATATTATATTTAAAAATTTTAATCTTAAATAATATAATATAAATTATAAAATTAATAAGTGGTTATTTAAATCATTCAATTTCTTAAATTACAAAAACAAATTAATTAAATAAAATAATATATCTTTAAGGAATAAAAATATTATCTTTGTATTCAATTTTTTATATATATTCAAATAATATATATAATAAAGAAAACATTTATAAATTAAAATATTTTTTTAGAAGAAGTTGTTTCATGAAAATAAAGGTTACAAAACTAATCTTGAGGGAGGGTATTGATGAGAAACATCCCACATCGGAAATATAAGAAATAATATACTACTATATAAAGGGTTAGGGTCAATCCAGTAATCGCCAATTGGTTTTAAGTTGGAAGCCCATAATAAACCCGAATCTAACATAATGCAATGTTAAAGTCAGTGACGTGTTACTGTGTGAACATGCATTGATGCACTAAGGTAGTTTGGTAGTTCATGCCCTCCACCGCCCTTATCTGCAATAGGTTTCAGGTCAGAGAGGCATTTAGAGTGATAGTCACAATTTTAAACGTAGGGAAAATGTAGTGTAGGGGCTAAAAGGTACCGCGTCAAGAGACAAGAGTAGCTGCATCTTGCTTGGTGAGCTTAGTCATATCCCTATCGTGTCGAAGACCACAAACGTGGCAATATCGTTGCTGTCATCAACTGGTAGTTCAAGATGGAACCTGTAAAAATAGGCCATTTAAAGTAGATCTCAATTAGGGTGTTCCCATATGTATGGTCAGGATGTAACAACAGAGTTACCATCCATTTAGTTGGAGGATCCCAACCTTCCAGGCTTTGCAGATAATATCAGCTTCTTGTGTTTTCACGGAGACAACATAGGTAGCATATGCTGGTGCTATTTTTAAGCCACAGAGAAAAAAAAGAGATTTGTTGAAAGCCTTGAAAGTTACATGTTTGTTGGAGATGGAAGTGTTTTGATCTCTAATTGACACAAGTTCTTTTTCTTTATCCCTTCCATGGTATCAACTATCAACACATGGGAAACCTCTGCTGCTGCACCTCCCAAGCTGCAAGAAGCACATATGCTTGTCAAAGATTAAGAGACATTTTATTTTGACACCACTATTCCTGGCATTAAAGATTTCACAAGAGACAAGAAGCACATATGCTTGTCAAAGATTAAGAAGCACATATGCTTGTCAAAGACAGAATGAGTTGTAAACTGCTTGTGAACTCTTTAATGCCAGGAATAGTGTTGTCAAAATAAAACTTGGTTGCTGGTGTAGAGTTCAGATAGAGGTTACCTGGAGAAGCAAGGGTGCTTCCTAGACTATGGTATTAAGTTTTTTTTGGAGTTATTGTTGTAGAAGTAAAATCATATATATATATATATAATTAAAGAGAACTTAAGAGAACATGTTTTATACTTAAAATAGATGACCATACCTCTAAATATTTTTGGATTGCCAGTCGTGACCACCATGATAGACTAGGTTTTATATGAGATGTGAGTTGATATGAGATGCACGGCTCCAGTGGGTTACATGAACTATATATAAGGTGGAACTTCGAATCGTTTTGAAACCCAACCATTATTGATTGTCTGTGTAAAGACTGTAATATATAGAGATATAGGGAGATAAACAGTTCATGGCTTTATTTGGAGAAGTGGAAAGAGTAACCTATGTGGTTGTGAGGTGAGTTGTATGGAGAAACCCTAGAATTAAACTGAAGAGGAAGATTAGGCAAGTTAGAAGCTTATTGAGACCGCAATTAAGGTTTACTTAAATGGACCTCCCCTATACTTAAATAAAATGTATTAATGGGTTATGGACCACCAAGTTTATCAATAAACCCACAAACCAATCAGAGATAACAAAATTTCGGATTGATTAATAAACCACAATAAATTTTAAGCAGGACCCACTAATTCTTAGGTTGACATCTTAAAAAGAGAGGAAACTCTCCTATTATATATATATATATGATTTTTATAGTTTATATATAAAATTTCAAAAGACTATCGTTCTTATATTCATTTATTTAATTTCCAACTGATCAATATTTTATTTTATTTTACTATTTATTTCTGAAAATAACATATATTAAATTATACGTAATATTACTAAAATTTATTTACTTATCTAAGAAAATAATGCAAATAAACAAAATCAACCAAATTTATAATCTATAGAAAAAATATTATGGTTTAATAGGAAAAGTAGATGTTATTCAATATATCCAAATAATAACCAAACAGACAAGATATTATATATTCAGAGTCATGCTTATAATTGAAATAACATAATAGTAAAATAAATCATACATATTAATTAAAATAAAAATTACAAAACTATTTAAAATCAAAATAAAAGAATGATAAACTATTATAGTGTATTTATTGTATAAATATTATATCTGTGCATGAACACATGGTCTTCAAAATATAAAAGTTTAGGGGTTAGCAGTCTCAAAAATGATTTTTAGTTCATGTGATAAGTGTAAAAACAAGTTTGGATGTAGTAAACACTCAATTGTTTTTAAAAAAAATAACATCACCTTACGATAACTCAACTGAATCACAAACTTCCATTATGTATACTTATACAAACATTTTACGGAATTTATCGATATTTTTTTTTTAATTGTTTTAAGTGTTTTTGATAGTATGTGATAATAATAGGCTTCCGATATTCTTGATAATTTGTCATTTTTCTTGACTCCAAGCCACAATCCGTCAAAACAAGAAAAAGGCCCATGAAATTAGAAAACCAAAGTTTTTGGTTACCATGTGAAAGTGGAATTCCCGACAAATTACCCAAAAATGATTTCTTCCTTATTAGTGTATCTCTCAATAAGAACATACAAATTTCCCCACTCTTACCACTATCTCTCAAATCCACATCACTCTCTCTCCTTAAAGGTTTGAATATTTTTTCCGCTATCATTCACAAACACAGATTTTAAAGGTTATAGCGGTTGTAGGCAATTTTACAACAATCACAAAACACGTTGTAAATCGCTTTAAACCGATTCATACCTCTTAAAATTAAAAGTTAGTTCTCAGTAGGATTTGCGCTTGTGGATGGATAAATAAATGTAAATATTTTCTATAAATATTTTAAACATTTAAATTTAAATATTATAAATAAAAATATGAATACATTTAATTTAATTTAGATTCACTAATAGTATTATAATTTATATTATAAAAATTTAAGCCAAGAATATTCACTATAATTTTAGACATTAATATATACATATATACACAAATATAAACAAATATACACATGCATACATATAAAAACCAAACAAAAATATTTTAAAAAAATATAATTCAAATTTCTTTTATTGAAATTATATCTTTGTTTTAAACTCAAACAAATAAATAAAATTAATATTATTAACTATATTGTATTAAATAATTATTATATTTTTCGTAAGTATGTTTTGATAATTTTATAATATTAAAATGTATTAATATTGGTAATTTATTATTAAATAGTTGCAATATCTCATAATCAGTCAGCCATTAATATCTCACAAACACACAATTTCTAACCGTCCAACCAGTCGTAAAATTGCTAATAACGCTTGAATCCGCATCCATACACATCTGCAAATTTCCACAACCGCACCTTCAACCGCTGCTTTTTAACAAGTTAAACCCTAAATCATTCCAAACATTTAAGTTTTCATTTTAGTAGAAATTGATAGATTAAAACATTGTTAGGTTGTTTGATTAAAGATTGGGAAGTTAGTTTTAAGATGGAATGGGAATTTAAGGGTTTTTTTGTTTGTGTTTGATTTTGTTAATTTTAGGATTAATATTTGTTGTTACAGTTAAGATTTGTTAATTTTAGATTTTTTGTTGATAATATTGTTAAAATGCTTTTCTGTGTAAAACATATTTTTATATTTTAAATTAATTACGGCATCTTAAAAAAAAAAAATTTGAAATCGTTTTTTATAATTATTCCAAGTTATAAATATTTTTACAAACTTTTTTAATATAGAAAAATATTTTTAGTTTTAAAAAAGAACTTATTATATATGAATTAAAACTATTTTAATTTTTAAAATTATCAACAGTATTTTAAAAACGTTTTTATTTAAAAAAAATATTTTAAATATTTTTAGAGTGTTTTTAAAATAATTTTAGTTATTTTTACTTTTAAAACTATTCTTTAAAATTTTGGTTCAGTTTCATATGTTTGTTATTACTCAAAAAATAGAAAATTGAAAAACATTTGATTATTATAAATAAGGCTTTCCATATTATATTTTATTATAAATATATTTATTTTTTTATAGTCTTTTAGTTTAGAATTTGTTAAGTTAATATTTGTGTGTGTAATTTGTTAGACTAAATATATAAATTATAATATTTTATTTAAAACTTTTTTATAAACTTTATAAGATTATGTATTTTTTTAACAAAATTAGTATTTTATTTAATTTTAAAAACTGTAAATGTTTTTATTATTTATTCTTTGGTTAATCTTTTAAAATTCTCAACAAATTCTCGACGAACTATTTCTTTAGGATTTGTTCAGAGTTCTTCAAAATATTTCCAGGCGAATTACAAATGAAAGATTTCCGATAGAAATAGTTTGTTGGAAATTTTTTTGATGAAGTTTCGAACAAAATTTCAACGGCAAATAGTCATCAGGAATCCGTTAAAAATTTCTGGCAAATTCTCGAAGAAATTTCTTCCCAACACTAATAGGCCTGGCGACACGATTTTATTATGAGTCATTTCCAATGGATTTCCGACAAAAACATCTCTTGGAATTAGCTATTTTTTGTAGTGCTGGTTTTATTAGATTTTAGATCATATATTACACACAATTTTCATTAGTATTACTTATTAGAACTTCTTCTTTGAGTAATTAAGCTGTAATGGCACCTTCTAGAGCTTCTCCTAGTGGAACATTTTTCATCAAATTATCAAGAACCTTGCATTGTATCAAGTTTTGGGTTTATAATAATATTTGGTCGGAAAGAGATGTATATATATATGGATCTAAACATGAAATCGAATCAAGATAAACCAAAAAAGCCAAATACTACATCCGAACACACGCATAGAACAAAGACACGTGTGAGCCAGTTTCAGAAATCAATTCCTCTTTTGAATTCTTATACTCTTAAAAACAAATAATTAATGCCGCCACTAAGTTTTTTTTTTCTATTTTGGTCAACCGAATTCATTAATTCGAAACAAACTACAAACTAAGAGCATGATTATCCAAGGAACCCCTAGTGGCGTTCCTTTTTTTTTTTTTTTTTTCTTTTTCCTTTTTTTTTTACAAAAAAAAAAATTAAAAAAATAAAATTAAAAAACGAACCAATTACAGATCGCCACGTGGCAGTGAAACCTATGAACAGTGCAAGAACCACATGTCAGTAGAGTCCGCAAACAGTGCAAGAGCCCCTCTTAAAAGCTCCCATTAATCATGCTCTAAATATATGCTGCCACTAAGTTTTCATATTATAGAAAGCTTATCTAAGATGAATAAAGATTTGTTGGTCGTATTAAAGATTAGTAGGATAATGGTTTCAGTGAGCATTTGCTTGTCTGGTTCAAAGATGTACTACTATCACAAAATATGAATAATTATCTATAAATGATATTACCTCTATTTCAAAATATTCATATTTTTGAAGAAAACATTGCTTTTAAAAGATATACTTTTATATTTTCAATTTATACAATAATAGTAAATTGTAACATTAATTGCATTTACTAAATTTTGATTTGCCAAAATTTGTGAGAAATAACTAATATAAAAAAATAATGTGTTTATAATCAAAATTTAACATATTTTTAATATGTGTGAAAATTCTAAAATACATTCATTTTGGAATAGAGAGAAAATGATATATAATTAATACGATTTTTATCCTCTAGGGATTTGAATCGTAATATACAGAAAATGTATTGAAAAAAATGTTATCAGAACATTATTACAAACTGCATTGTGGCCAAAGGATGGTTTACTAAGTTTTATGATTTTGAATGAGGTTTAAAGGAATAAATTAATTTAAGGATGTAAAAGTCAATCATAATAATAATTTAAATTGTTTGTAATCATGTTTTCTAGAAATAGAAAAGTCGTGGAGTCATGAATATAGATATGTAAAAGGACAACAACATAAATAGTTTGTCAAAAAAAAAACATAAATAGTTTAGAGAAATATATTATTTATTTCTGTTACTCACGGATACATTCCTTTTTTCCAAGCAGAGAGAAGAAAGGAAGCAAAAGAGAAGTAGCGTCTTCTTTTCTCCAAAACTCAGCCCCCTCTTCAAATCTCAGTCTTATACATTGCCTTAGATTCATAGGTTAATCTCAGTCTATATTTGGATGGTGACGAAGGGAGAGCATGTTGGCAAATACGAGCTTGGGAGAACGCTTGGTGAAGGTAACTTTGCAAAAGTCAAACTCGCTACCGATACTGTCTCTGGCCAATCGTTTGCCGTTAAAATCATCGACAAGTCTCGTACCAGTCGCCTCAACATCCCTTTTCAGGTTATTTGCTCTATATATATGATTGGCTTAAAGGTGGATTCGAGTTCTTACACAGTCTAGATCTTTGAGAACTTACAGATTAAGAGAGAGATACGCACACTCAAAGTCTTGAAGCATCCAAACATTGTCAGATTACATGAGGTAAATGTTTCATTAGATATGACCAGTAACATTCTCATTACAGCGTAAGGTTTTTTCTATTTCACTTTTTTTTTTGCTATAATACTTTTTAACGAAGATTAAACATTAAACCTGTGAAACCTTTTGTTTTTGTTTGCTTGCTTGCGCAGAAGTGTATCTTAGTCATTTTGATATTTTTGATTTTAGTTAATCTCTCTTTTCACGTTGCTAAAAAGCGACCCTTAACGTATAATCAATTTTTTTTTTACTTTTAAATATTTTTTTTATCGTTTTATCTTGAGTCTTGATCATTAGCTGGCTCACGATAGATTTGATGACCTGACCAGTTCAATTATGAGGTCGGTCCCAAAACAATTGACGATTTGAATAATGATAATGGCAAATCAACTTCACTGTTGCCTCATTTTATGATTAAATATCAGTCTTAATAAAACCAAAAAAAAAGTTCCAAACACTACAGGAGGTAACTATTGCATGATTTTATGGAAAAGTCTTGAATTATACATTGTTTTATGACCTGCATTAGGACATCAAAGTTCGATACAAACTTTTTATTAACTGGGTATCCAGATTTTGTATATAATTTTAAAACCATACATGGGTGTGCCAACCAAATACTCGGGCCCTCCATTATTTGTTTTTGTTACTAATTAGAAAATTTTGTCAAAAAGTATAACAAAACTTTGTTTGTTTGCCTGTGAAGAAGCATCTTCTTCTTTTTTTGTGGTCAGGAGTTGTGAAGAAGTTATTAAAAGTCGTTTTGATTAAGTTGATTGTAATGTCTTTTTTCACGTTCTAAATTGCCACGCTTAAAAAAAACAAAAGCAAAAAGTTTTCTTTTTCTTCAAAATAATTAATTTTTTTAGACCTTCTCAAATGGATATATATATATATATCATTGATTTGAATAAAATCCGTACAACTAATTTACAGCTAGTTACTCTATACAATCAAATTGCTAACCTAACACTTAAATCAATATTGAACTGAACTTAGTTTCTCGCTTAAAAATTATGTGGCTAACATAGATGTTTTCTGTTAAGAGTTATGTGATACCAATCAAGTATGTCCCCTTCCCTCTGTTCATAATAACCCTTAGGGCATGTTTATCCGGGTCTCTTAGGTTGGGGTTCTTAACTTATAATTTTACGTTTTTTTTTTTTTTTTTTTTTTTTTTTAATTTTTCCGTTAAGAGACGTCTCTTAGGTCTCTTATTTAAGAGACAGTTCTTAAGTTTTCTTAGTTAAAAATTAAGAAACGTCTCTTAGAAAAACTAAGAACCCCATGTTAAAAGACCCGCAATAAACATGCTCTTACTAATTTACAGCTAGTTACTTTATACAGTCAAATCGCTAACCTAACATTTTTATCAATAATTAATTAAACTTAGTTACCCGATTAAAAGTTAAGAGTTGTATGTTATGCAGAAAGGGTATTTTTAGCAATCAACATGTGTAATATAGTATAGAGATAAAGATTAAAATAGACCTAAAAAAATTTTTGTCCCAAAAATAGCACTCAAAGAGAAAAATGATCAAAATAGACTTTATTAAATGATATAAATATATATTTATACATTTAAGTTAACTAATCTAAACTTAGAGTTTAGAGTTATGGAGTGAGGGTTTTGGAGTTGAGGTTTAAAAAAAAAAATTAAAAAATATGAAAATTTTCAAAATAAAAAAGGTCTATTTTGATCATTTTTTCTTTCAAGTGCTATTTTTGTGGCAAAAACTTAAAAAAATATTATTTGAGAGATTTGTCCTATAATATATCATAGCCATGTATTTTTTATGTTTTTTAACGTTTAAATAATTATTTTACTAAGAGAGATATTACATAGATTCTTCAGCAGACAATTCTACTAGTCCTATGAGAATTCATGTCTAATTGCACAATCCTTAACTGTCTTATGAAATTTACGCCTAGCGATACACCTTATGCCATTCTGAGATCTATTGTAACATTTTTTCCTCTATAATATGCATAATTTTCATTTTTTGAGATTTGAACCTCATACTTCTTAATGTGGAAGTTTAAATGAACTCTTAATGAAACTATTTGACTAAGTGAGTTTCCACATGATTCTTTATAGTTAGTTAGTGATTTTTTTTTAAAAAAAATTAGTTATTAGGTGCAAATTTACTTTCTAAATTTTGTCCCAAAAAATTACCACGCTTAACGTATGATTAGTTAATTTTGTACTTTATTTTAGAGATAATGATCAAAATAAACTTAAAAAAAAATTTGTCCCCAAAATAGCACTTGATGAAAAAAATGACCAAAACAAATTTTTATTAAAGGATGTAAATATACATTTATACTCATTGGATTAACTAATATAAACTTAGAGTTTAGAGTTATGGGGTGAAGTTTTGGAAGTGAAATTTAAAATTCAAAAAAAAAATTAAAAAAATTAAAACTTTTAAAATAAAAAATTTATTTTGATTATTTTTTTAAATTTTATTTTTGTAACAAAAACTTCAAAAAAAATTATATTCTAAAGATTTACCGTCTATTTTATACTCCTGAGATTTGGTCATTCATTCGGGTGGCGATAGATTTAGGGGGTCTTATTGGATTTAGGATTTGAGAGGATTTTATTTTTTTCTCAAATCTCATCTTATTGTATGTAGCATTTATAAATTCCATGTGAAATTCAAGCTTATTGAATTAGTCATTTGTATAAGTTTTTCCAAATTCTAGCTTATTGGAAAATAGGGATTTTGTCAACAAAATCCATCAAATGAGATTTGATGAGGTTTGAATGATATTTTCTAGTGTAAAAACAACAATTGAAATACCACCTCCTATGATGGTATTTGAAACTTTTTTTAAAAATAGAAAATTTTTCTTCGCATTTTTAAATTGAAAATCAAATTGTTTGAAATGAAATAAAAAATTATTTAAAAATTAACTTTTAAATTTTTAATAATTTTATATATTTCATAAAACGATATTAATATTAAATTATAATAATTTTTTAAAAAATAAAAAATGATTTAAAATAAATATTTAAAATTTAAAAGTTTTTTTCAAAAACTCTGAAATTTTTTCAAAACCACATAAAACTTGTAACAAATATTTTTAAGATTTACTCAAATCTCAGATTTTTTTGGATTTACTCAAATCTTGAATTTTCTTAAATACTTAGTTCAATAAACCCCCCCCCTTAATGACGGATAATGAGGTCGGTAGGTCCCAAAAATTGACCACTTGATTTTGTGGTATTGATAATTACCACGACTGCCTCATATTCGGATTTAATATCAGTCCTAATAAAACCAAAAGGAAAATAAATAATAGTCTTGTCATGTACACCTCATAAAGAATTTAATAAATCCAGTTTTCACACTGTAATTACGTGAACCCATTTTCAAATTTCCAATACTTATGGGTATTTGCGATTCTTGTTGACTTCTATTTCTTTATAAACAACCATCATTCGTCCAGATTAACGATTCTTTTCGTGCAAGCAACCCACATAGTTTGGGACGTTGAATCAACATAGACTTGGTCTAGGTTTTTGCTGGAGGATGAGAATATTCCTGATAATTTAGGGATTTTCCAACTTTTTTTTAATAATCCCTAAACAGATTTTAATATCATTGATATGCCAATTATTTAATGTGTCCACCACTTTCAGGTCTTGGCTAGCAAAACCAAGATCTACATGGTCCTTGAATGTGTCACTGGAGGAGACTTATTTGACAAAATTGTAAGATTCATGTATTGCTAAAGTGACATTTTCTTTGTTGGCTAACACCAAAGGTTTTGTTTCTAAAAACATGCTATGATCAATTATTAGGTCTCCAAAGGAAAGCTTTCAGAAACTGAAGGAAGAAAAATGTTTCAGCAGTTGATTGATGGTATAAGCTATTGTCATAACAAGGGCATTTTCCACAGGGATCTCAAGGTCTGTGTATACACTTTTTTTTTGTCAAAAAGCTTCAAACTTTGTGTGTAGTTATTCACATTAAGATCACTGATTTTGAAGCTAGAGAATCTTCTTCTTGATGCAAATGGGCACATTAAGATCACTGATTTTGGCCTTAGTGCTGTGCCTCAGCATTTTAGGGTAATATCTTAAACCTAAACCTATATATCACCAGAAAGAGAGTCATGTTCAAATGTTTTTTTGGGTTTGACATGTCAGGAAGATGGATTGTTACATACAACATGTGGTAGTCCTAACTACGTCGCGCCTGAGGTTCTAGCCAACAAGGGCTATGATGGTGCAGCATCAGATATATGGTCCTGTGGAGTGATCTTGTATGTTATTCTTACTGGTTGTCTCCCTTTTGATGATACAAACCTCGCCGTTCTTTGCCGGAAGGTACTGTTTTTGATAGTTTAGTTTATGTTTTGAAGAAACATAACTCAAAGATATTGCCTTTTCAGATATTTAAAGGTGACCCTCCAATACCTAGATGGTTATCACCTGGTGCTAAAACCATTATCAAGAGAATGCTTGATCCAAATCCAGTCACAAGGATGACAATCACAGGTGTTAAAGCCAATGATTGGTTCAGACACGACTACTCTCCTTCCGGTTGTGATGATGAAGATGATTCATCCTCATCCCAAGAAGATGTAAGAATCTGTTGTGTCTCATCATGTTGGTGTTCTTATGAACTTACATCAATGTGCATTACTTTTCTTAAAGTCTTGTCTTTTTGGTTATTATAATGAAGGTATTGGAAGAAGATAAGAGCCATGATTCACCAACCATTATCAACGCCTTTCAGCTGGTAGGAATGTCACCGTTTCTAGACCTCTCCGGTTTGTTTGAGACAGAGGTAAAGAACTCATTCTTGTCCTCATTCACTCTGTTTCAAGATTGGTCTTTCATCACAACAAACGTGTGTTTTACTTTGTGTGCTGACTCAGAGAGTATCAGAGAGACAGATAAGATTCATGTCAAATAGGTTAGCCATTGATGTTTTGGAGAACATCAAAACAATCCTTATGGAGATGGGTTTCTACGTACAGAAGAAACACTCAGTGGTGAGAGAGTCTCTCTTCTTGCTCTTTGTCTTATCTGCTACTTGAGATGTTTTAAGTAATTTAAGTGGTGAGAAACTGATGTTGCTTCAGTTAAAAGCAACCCGAGAAGAGAGTACTCGAAAAGGGCGAGGTGGTTTATCATTAACAGCTGAGGTAATCGAGATAATCCATTCGCTGAACGTGATTGAACTAAGAAAATCACAAGGCGATACATTTCTATATAAACAGGTTATATATTCTTCTTGTAACAGTTAGTTTGCACCTCTATGTTATATATATTTCTACAGCTTAACGGTTTTTGGATTAGTGCAGTTGTGCGAGAGATTACTAAACGAATTGGACGCATCATCATATAAGCAGAAACAAATGTTGTGAATTGTGTGATAGAGGATTTATGTAAAAAAAAAGAATTAAAAAGATATTTATTTGAATAAGCTTGGTACAGCCAAACATAGTATGCATAAGATTTGATGAGTTCAAGTGAATAACAGTAACTAAGCTTTGATTTTGATAAGAGAGTGGATGATGATAGAGTACTACAATATTACTCAAAAGTCATATTACTTAGATGATCTTACTCAGATGTTCCAAAACAACACAGCTAAAGAGAGTCTGAAACTAAAACAACGAAGCATAAGAGAGTCTGAAATTAAAACAGATGATATTACTAAACTTAGAAGTTAGAGTTCATGTTATATCTACCATCCTATTGATAATAAGCTCATCCTGCAAAAAGAAACGTTAGAAGTTATGTAAGGAGATACTATTATTATAACCATTAATTGCAGACATAAGATCATGGTTACTAGAAATGATCAAAATGTTAGGCCTCTTGTCAAATACTTTCTTGAAGAGCTTCAAAGCCAAAGCAAACCAGTTTGATCTGAGAAAACAATAACATAAGTTCTCGATCCAAACATAGAGTCAAACACATGTCAAGTTCTAAACAAACCAAATCAGACAAATAGTGTAAACATGAACTTACTAGGCAGAGACTTACATACATTATCCAAAGCCATTGAGAATATATTATAGCTTGTGGGTCAGGAGTGCGAAGGTTATCTTGTTGGACGGGGGAGAGTTTGAAGTCATCGGGGAGCATGGTAATGGCTTAATGTTTATCTCCGGTGGCATGTCCGGCGGCAATGAATTTCCCCTCAATGAAAAAATCAGCATTGCATTTTTTGAGGGCAGTCTCAATGTTCATCTTAAGGGTACGAAGATCGTAGCCCTGAGGGATCCACGAATACTGAAAGTCCCAGATGACAGTGACCGCATTACTGAATTGACTCATACTCCTGTTAACAGTGTTGGAAACCGTTTTTGACACAGTGATTTTTTCGACTTTACCGGTGGCTTTTCCGGCCAAACCGGTGGTCGTCTTGATCATGTTAATAGAGCATTGTAAAGCTTGTAACGAGTTCTACAATCTGATATATTGAAACGTCAAAAAAAGATTTAAATTGAATGATAAATGATGTGATGAAGTTGTGATCTTGAAATGATAACAACACATGAAACTCACAAATTGAGTTTTGTCCCACATTGGTTAGAAAAGATGATTTTGAGTTGTATATATATGACTCCTTGATAGCACACTATAAATAGCTCAGAGAGAAGAGGCACCCCATGCGCGCGTTGCCACCGCCGTCTGGCTGGCTCAGTGTGGGCTTGGGCTTGGGTAAATGTGGTCCCAGGGCTACTAAAAGATGTTCTTTTTGGGCCCAATTAAGCCCAACGTTTTTGCCCTTTAATTCCCAAAAAAACAACATGCAATTCGTTTTAAAACGACATGTACACTACAAGAAAACAGGCTCATTCCGAGGGCCGAAATCGTCGGTATGTCGTCGGAATACCTTTATTCCGACGACATACCGAGGAAATATGTCCTCGGAAAAAACTCCTCGGAATTTCATTTTCCCTCGGAATTTCCTCGGAATATTCTGACGGAATTCCGAGGAAACTGTGAGGACGTCAGTTCGTCGGAAAAGTCCTCGGAAAATTCCGAGGAACATGTCCCTCGGAATTTTCCGAGGAAGTGCATCCCTCGGTATATTCCGAGGAACGTGTCCCTCGGAAAATTCCGAGGGAGTACATCCCTCGGAAAATTCCGAGATCCCAGTCCCTCGGAAAATTCCGAGGAATTACATCCCTCGGAATATACCGAGGGAAATGTTCCTCGGAATATACCGAGGGATGCACTTCCTCGGAAAATTCCGAGGGACATGTTCCTCGGTATATTCCGAGGGAAATGTTCCTCGGTATATTCCGAGGGAAATGTTCCTCGGAATATCCCAAAAGAATATTTTTTTTAAAAAAAAATAAATTTTTGAAATTTAAATTCAAAAATATAAAATTAAAATTAAAATTAAAAAAAAACATATTATATAAAATTCAAAGTCATACAAATAAAAATAAAACATTTAGAGTTTTTGAAAAAAAAAACTACGGGTTTTGGGAATTCGGGTCTGGCATGCTCGGGAACACCTCGTTCGGGTGCAACCTCCTCATCATCTCCATCATTTGCTCGTTCAGCCTCCTCTGTGCCTCAAAGCCCGCCTGTTGAGTCGCCATCTGGGTCTCCAACGCAGATATGCGATCATCTTTGTCTTGCAACTGACCCATTAGTACTTCTGGATCAACAAATGGCGGTGGTGCAGCAGAAGACGGAACCGACCGGGACCGACGACCCAAACCGAAGAAACGCCCTTCTTCTTTGGAACCGACTGAAATAGAAAAGTGCCAAATTTAAATAATAGAAAAGATGAATTGAACTTTTAAAAAAGAACTTACCGATTCAACGATTTCGTTGATCCGAACCCGAGGCAAGTAGGTCGAACCCGTCGAATTGTCATCCTCGGTTTGAAGTTGAGACACTTCGTCTTCCAGCTGAGTGTCGATAAGGGTGACCACATCCTTCACAACACCATCATCAATCTCGCCGGTCTTCTTGTTGGTATACGCCCTCTTCATTAGGGCGAGATCATCAACCGGCTCGCCCTCATTTTCTTCCGCCTTGAAAAAAAACATAAATTAAACAAACATTAGTAAACAATAACATAAGTTCTTGATCCAAACATAGAGTCAAACACATGTCAAGTTCTAAACAAACCAAATCAGACAAATAGTGTAAACATGAACTTACTAGGCAGAGACTTACATACATTATCCAAAGCCATTGAGAATATATTATCCAAATAGTGTAAATAGTGATGTTCGTTTGGCAGACGCAGCTTCTTGCGGCTGCGGCTGCGGCTGAGGTTGCGTCTGCGGCTGCGTTAAACGCAAATTGTTGTTGTTCGTTTCTCAGACGCAGACGCCGCCTCAGCCGCAGACGCAACCGCAGATTGTTGTTCGTTTAGACGACGCAGGACATTAACGCTGACGCATGAAATTGACGCTAGACGCAGATTATTGTTGTTCGTTTGGCAGACGCTGCGGCTATTTTTTTTTAATTCATATATTACTTTTATAAATTTGTATAATTATATTTTAAATAAATAATATGTAATTTAAATATATTCACATCCATAAAATATTATATTTAATTGATAATAAATTTTTAGTCAAATATTTTAAAATATAACAACATTTTTAGTCATAAATCATAAGTTAAATTAAAAAATAATATATCACAAAACAAGAGCTAAATCAAATATGTTGTTATTACGAGAGGTCATATCACTAAATTGTAATAACCGTACATGAATCGTTGATGCTTAAATCTATTTCTATTTTAGTATGCATCCTCTCAAATATTGATCCATTACACTTACAACAAAATGATAAATTAGTCTCACTAATAATTTTTTATGGCTAACTTTTCTAAATTTAGAACATCACATTCATAATATATCCACCATTCATCTAAACATTCATAAATTAAAAAATTTAAATATGAAAATTAAGTCAAATTGTATTATTTAATACCGAGTTTTTTCAAAAAAACAAACCGGATTACATATAATCATTGGTTTTGTCAATTTAACCGCGGGTATGTGTCGTGTTTCAAAGTCTAGTTATGTTAATTAAAAGTAAGCACGTGTATTAACTGTTAAGCTGAAAAAAACATAAATATCTACTAAACATAAACATGAACAGAACCAGACACAAACCAGCAAAAGGCCAGGGAATCAACCACGAAGTGTAATACATTTTTATTTAAATGCCACGAAGTGTAATACATTCAACTCTTGCAGCTGGTCAACCAAAATCCCATGAAAACTAAAAACAGAAAGAATAATCTCAAGAGAGGGTCTAAGCTTGAGAGGGTCTGAACTTGAAAGGGTCTGAACTTGAGAGTGTGAGCTTGAGACGAGAGAGCCTGCAAAAAAAACAGAAAGAATAATCTCAAGAGATTAAAACAACAAGCTACAAGCAACAACACGAGAAAAAAAACTATTATATATGCCGCTAAACCATACGATGACAAGCAAAATAAAGACAGAAGAGATAAACACTAACTTATTGGTTTCAACAAGTTGATCCATGGAAAATTGTTGTTCATGAGGTATACTCATTGTAGACGCAACAAGATGTTAACTTATCTAAGACCAAGAAACACCAGTTTATGTTCTCAATGCCTTGCTCTAGTGTAGTTTCTCTATGGTAAATAAATACGCAAAACTTGTTAATCTGGAAAAAAACGTGAATCTGATATTACAAAGCTACAAGGATATAACCTCAAGAGATACATTGCTTAGTCTAGAGGTTCCAGAATTGAAAGCAAACCTATCAAAAATCGAACCTTTAACTCTTAATACAAACATACAAACATCAAAAATCGAACCTTAACTCTTAATACAAACATCACATATGCAAACCCATCATAAAATCGAATCTTACGAGAGAGTGAGAGACAGACGAAGGTATGGAGAAGAGAGAGCTTCGAGATGCTATGGAGAAGAGAGAGCTTCGAGATGGGATGCCATGGAGAAAACAACTTCGAGATGAGATGAGCTCGGGGATGGGTAGAACGAGAGAGAGAGCTTGAGATGTCTGAGATCGAGAGGGAGAGAGATCGAGCTGTGTCGGAGAAGAGATAGAGAGAGTTGGAGATCGTCTGAGATCGACAGAGATGAGAAGAGAGCTTTGCGTCGATGGGAATACTTCTGCGGCTATTAATTTTCTTTTTTTGTAAATAGTGAATTAGGTTAAGGGCAAAACAGTAAATAAACTAAGTAGACGCTGAGTTTAAGCGGCGACCGCAGGTTTTTATCTGCGTTCAGCTTTTTTGGACGCTGGACGCTGCGTTTGGACGCGGACGCAGACGCAGGTACCCGCGTCAATGAAACGAACAAGCTTATATGAAAAACATAGCCGCAGCCGCAGCCGCAGGTATCCGCGTCGATGAAACGAACAGCACTAATAACATAAGTTCTCGATCCAAACATAGAGTCAAACACATGTCAAGTTCTAAACAAACCAAATCAGACAAATAGTGTAAACATGAACTTACTAGGCAGAGACTTACATACATTATCCAAAGCCATTGAGAATATATTATAGCTTGTGGGTCAGGAGTGCGAAGGTTATCTTGTTGGACGGGGGAGAATTTGAAGTCATCGGGGAGCATGGTAATGGCTTAATGTTTATCTCCGGTGGCATGTCCGGCGGCAATGAATTTCCCCTCAATGAAAAAATCAGCATTGCATTTTTTGAGGGCAGTCTCAATGTTCATCTTAAGGGTACGAAGATCGTAGCCCTGAGGGATCCACGAATACTGAAAGTCCCAGATGACAGTGACCGCATTACTGAATTGACTCATACTCCTGTTAACAGTGTTGGAAACCGTTTTTGACACAGTGATTTTTTCGACTTTACCGGTGGCTTTTCCGGCCAAACCGGTGGTCGTCTTGATCATGTTAATAGAGCATTGTAAAGCTTGTAACGAGTTCTACAATCTGATATATTGAAACGTCAAAAAAAGATTTAAATTGAATGATAAATGATGTGATGAAGTTGTGATCTTGAAATGATAACAACACATGAAACTCACAAATTGAGTTTTGTCCCACATTGGTTAGAAAAGATGATTTTGAGTTGTATATATATGACTCCTTGATAGCACACTATAAATAGCTCAGAGAGAAGAGGCACCCCATGCGCGCGTTGCCACCGCCGTCTGGCTGGCTCAGTGTGGGCTTGGGCTTGGGTAAATGTGGTCCCAGGGCTACTAAAAGATGTTCTTTTTGGGCCCAATTAAGCCCAACGTTTTTGCCCTTTAATTCCCAAAAAAACAACATGCAATTCGTTTTAAAACGACATGTACACTACAAGAAAACAGGCTCATTCCGAGGGCCGAAATCGTCGGTATGTCGTCGGAATACCTTTATTCCGACGACATACCGAGGAAATATGTCCTCGGAAAAAACTCCTCGGAATTTCATTTTCCCTCGGAATTTCCTCGGAATATTCTGACGGAATTCCGAGGAAACTGTGAGGACGTCAGTTCGTCGGAAAAGTCCTCGGAAAATTCCGAGGAACATGTCCCTCGGAATTTTCCGAGGAAGTGCATCCCTCGGTATATTCCGAGGAACGTGTCCCTCGGAAAATTCCGAGGGAGTACATCCCTCGGAAAATTCCGAGATCCCAGTCCCTCGGAAAATTCCGAGGAATTACATCCCTCGGAATATACCGAGGGAAATGTTCCTCGGAATATACCGAGGGATGCACTTCCTCGGAAAATTCCGAGGGACATGTTCCTCGGTATATTCCGAGGGAAATGTTCCTCGGTATATTCCGAGGGAAATGTTCCTCGGAATATCCCAAAAGAATATTTTTTTAAAAAAAAATTAAATTTTTGAAATTTAAATTCAAAAATATAAAATTAAAATTAAAATAAAAAAAAACATATTATATAAAATTCAAAGTCATACAAATAAAAATAAAACATTTAGAGTTTTTGAAAAAAAAACTACGGGTTTTGGGAATTCGGGTCTGGCATGCTCGGGAACACCTCGTTCGGGTGCAACCTCCTCATCATCTCCATCATTTGCTCGTTCAGCCTCCTCTGTGCCTCAAAGCCCGCCTGTTGAGTCGCCATCTGGGTCTCCAACGCAGATATGCGATCATCTTTGTCTTGCAACTGACCCATTAGTACTTCTGGATCAACAAATGGCGGTGGTGCAGCAGAAGACGGAACCGACCGGGACCGACGACCCAAACCGAAGAAACGCCCTTCTTCTTTGGAACCGACTGAAATAGAAAAGTGCCAAATTTAAATAATAGAAAAGATGAATTGAACTTTTAAAAAAGAACTTACCGATTCAACGATTTCGTTGATCCGAACCCGAGGCAAGTAGGTCGAACCCGTCGAATCGTCATCCTCGGTTTGAAGTTGAGACACTTCGTCTTCCAGCTGAGTGTCGATAAGGGTGACCACATCCTTCACAACACCATCATCAATCTCGCCGGTCTTCTTGTTGGTATACGCCCTCTTCATTAGGGCGAGATCATCAACCGGCTCGCCCTCATTTTCTTCCGCCTTGAAAAAAAACATAAATTAAACAAACATTAGTAAACAATAACATAAGTTCTCGATCCAAACATAGAGTCAAACACATGTCAAGTTCTAAACAAACCAAATCAGACAAATAGTGTAAACATGAACTTACTAGGCAGAGACTTACATACATTATCCAAAGCCATTGAGAATATATTATAGCTTGTGGGTCAGGAGTGCGAAGGTTATCTTGTTGGACGGGGGGAGAATTTGAAGTCATCGGGGAGCATGGTAATGGCTTAATGTTTATCTCCGGTGGCATGTCCGGCGGCAATGAATTTCCCCTCAATGAAAAAATCAGCATTGCATTTTTTGAGGGCAGTCTCAATGTTCATCTTAAGGGTACGAAGATCGTAGCCCTGAGGGATCCACGAATACTGAAAGTCCCAGATGACAGTGACCGCATTACTGAATTGACTCATACTCCTGTTAACAGTGTTGGAAACAGTTTTTGACACAGTGATTTTTTCGACTTTACCGGTGGCTTTTCCGGCCAAACCGGTGGTCGTCTTGATCATGTTAATAGAGCATTGTAAAGCTTGTAACGAGTTCTACAATCTGATATATTGAAACGTCAAAAAAAGATTTAAATTGAATGATAAATGATGTGATGAAGTTGTGATTTTGAAATGATAACAACACATGAAACTCACAAATTGAGTTTTGTCCCACATTGGTTAGAAAAGATGATTTTGAGTTGTATATATATGACTCCTTGATAGCATAGTATAAATAGCTCAGAGAGAAGAGGCACCTCATGCGCGCGTTGCCACCGCCGTCTGGCTGGCTCAGTGTGGGCTTGGGCTTGGGTAAATGTGGTCCCAGGGCTACTAAAAGATGTTCTTTTTGGGTCCAATTAAGCCCAACGTTTTTGCCCTTTAATTTCCAAAAAAAAACATGCAATTAGTTTTAAAACGACATGTAGTTTGTCTAATAAATAAAAAAACGACACGCAATTTTTCCTCTCAGATATTTAAACGAGAAAAGAGTCTTAAGGGATAAGTTTTTCGTAACTCAACTCCCTCGATCTCCGCGAGATTTCCGCCCACGTGCAGTAGTGGTTACGGGAAGTGGCTCTCGTCTTTCTCTTTAAATAAACTCGAATCCTCTTCTTCATTTCTTAACTTTTTCCTTAACGAAAACCAGCAAATCTCCAGCGTAAGTTTTAGAGAGTGTTCGTAGATTTATTAGTTCGTTAGGGACGTTCACGAGTGAAGCGTGAATCGTCTATCATGGTTGTATCATGGGCTCTAATTCGTACAAGTCCGTCTCACTACGGAGCGAATATTAAAAGTTAAGGAAAGAGATTCGTCTCGGCTCCATGGTCTAATTCTATTTGGGTTTTTTCTCGTCTTTTGAATCGAATATTTCCTTAACATCATTTTATTTATATCGTTTGTATTGATTCGGTTTTCCGGCTTCTACAAACAGTCCAGACACAAACTCATTAATCTACACATCTTCAGACAGTAACCCTAGATTTTACTACAAAACTCATTAATCTACAACTATCTCACTAGAGAATCCTAAAACCCTAGAAAACAATCGAATCCTAAAACCCTAGAAACAATCGAATCCTAAAACCCCAGAAACTTCAAAAATATTAGAAATAAAGATCCCACATCAGTAGTTGAAAGAGATCATTAGCAATATATAAGATAAATAAACCACTCCACTTATCACCAATTGATTCTAGGTTGGAAGTCCAACTTACCAAAAAAAATGCGAAAGTGATAATCCGTAAAAAGAAGAAGCAAAAAAATAGAATGTATCACTTGGATCTGTCACAAACCAAATAGATCTGAAACGAATCGTTCCCAATTTGAGAGATAATCCGTACAAAGAAACGACGAGAAGAAAAAGTCTTAAGAATTCAAAAGAAGAAGAGAAGATCGTTCAAAGACTTACTTCTGTGGCTGAAACCTAGAGACGACCCTCGACTACGACGACGAAGCAGAGTGTGAGACGATATACGCAAAGCCACGAAGAATATCACGAAAAAACGCTTTTTTCCCCTTTTCCCTTTTTATTTAGGGAAATTGCATTCAACGACCACCAAAAAAAATATAATTCAATCTATAACTAAAAACCCTATTTTCTCGTTGTATCTCATATTTTTTATATAATATTTTCATATTGTCCTCTATTGTAATGGCAAAACCTGCAAAAAAAATAAATAAAAAAAAAATAAACAATTATTATGTTCAAAATAACTCGTGTACATTGGAGAGTCACACATTTTCATAATAGTTTTTTTTCTTCTTCTTTTTCTCCTTTGTTTCTTCATATCCCTCTTAGATCTCTGATGTTTTTCATATAACGAACACATAAACCTCTGTCACATAGCTTCAATCACTTCTATATGTACAATCGACACAACCATCATCATCGTTTGTTTCTTCGTCGCCATTATATCTACTTCCATTTCGTCGTCATATGTTTTCTCCTCACCTCTTTTCCATTGTTTTCTTTGTCAGAATTATAAAATAAATTAATTGGAAGTTTGGGTTTTCTGTATTGTGTATATACATGGAATAGACTCGACGAAGATAACTATGTAAACCTTTATTATTTTGTTTGTATAATTTTGTAAATAAAACATACTACATATTCATGTAAATAAAATAGTATAGATGTTTATGTGCATAATATATAACACTATTGTGATGGGGACTGTTTTATATATAAATGGAGTAGTACATATGTTTGTCCGCATAGTATAGTAATTGTTATGTTAATAATATAGTATGTGTTATGGAAGTGGTTTTCAGTTTAAAGATAATGTGAGTTATGATCACCACATAATTGATAGTCATAATCTAATAGATGTTGTTTTGCAGTTTTGATGGTGATGACTAACCGCAGTAGATCGGTGAGTTTGTGCCGGCATGTCAGAAAAGGAGAAGATGTAAGCGATGAATCGTTGATTATACTATATCTGATGAAAGAAGTTATATAATAGTATATGTTCTTTGATGTGTTTAATAGTATATACTTGTAGTTTGTATATTATGTATTAATTATTATTTCAAATTTGTATACATTTGTAATTTAAAATGAAATAAAACTAAACATCAATATTTCATTGGGTTATTCGAAATTGAGTTTGAGCTAGTTGGGCAGTAACGAGTTAATAATTATTTCAACCACCAGTGAATAGAGTTGATAAAGACTATGTTAATCCTCTTCCACCTTGCCACCCATAGTCTCTTCGCCTCTTTTACATTTTGCAATATAATATTATTTTGTTCTATTCTATTTGAAGAATGTAGAATATAATATAATTTTATAGTGAATAAGCATATATTATATTTTGAAGTTGTATCATTGATATGAATATTTATTTATGCGTTAACCAAACCGTCACAAGTGATTTACAAACTCAATTTTATCATTTCGTTAACCACATCCACACAAATGATTTTAACTCACAAGTCTATTCCACTTTTCATTTTATATAGCATAGTATAATATTACATAAGATTATATATTTTTTTCAGATTTTAAGTTCATTTAAAATATTATAAAATAGATTATAGTTTATATTTGGGTTTGAATTTAGTAATTAAGGTTTAGGGTTTAGTATTTATGGTGGGGTTCGGGTAAAAGAGCATATTTTGACCATATATTACATAAAGTACGTGGATACATAGAGCATACTTTTACTGGGTAGTGACAAAAGAAAATGATATAACCGGATGAATTGTGATGTAAATGTTAATTTTTACATTATGTCAAAATCACTGTCATTTACTTAATTTCTACTCCAAATTTGGTTATTCAGCAAAAAAAACCCTTTTATTTAATTTTCATCAAACGGTAAACATTCGTGGAGCTTCGCTGTTTATTTATTTCATTAACCTTAAAATAATACTTTTTTTTGTCAAGTTATCATTAATCTAAATGGGGTGAAACAGTAGTACAAGATATTTAAACAAGCTCGACACGAATTACAATATGAAGAAAGTATCAACTGAGAACATGATACGTGTAAGCTCCTGAAGAAAGCTTCATCAACATGGCAGAGCTGAGTGATTTCATGATGTCATCAACCTTATCTCCACTGCCGCTTGAGCTTGCTTGAGTACGTGACGTCATTGATTTTTCTGTAGCCCACCAGAAGTTAATCACCAGTAAAGCTTCTCCTTCTACACCACCATTAAGCTTTCTCTATTTAGATCTTGTACTCCCTCTTCGTGGATGCCTTTCACAATCGCCGAGATTACTTGAGCGATGAGCCATATTTCACCGTTAATACTACCGGAGGAAATTTGAGTCAAGATGAAGTAAGATCCTTTATTGGACCGATTTCAAAGATAAAATGGCCAATTCAGATGAATCTTCTCCAAAGATGACACCATAAAATCCATCAAAACCCTATCATCCTTCGTCAGAGATACTTTACCCAAGATGCCTTACTTACGGCTTATAAGAAACGGTAAATATTGATATCACTTACAAGGAGATTCGGGTGATTCAATAAAATAAGTAATCAATCAGTAATCAAATGGAATTTTAAAGAAAAACAGTGAAAGGATGTAGATGATTTATCAGCTTCAAACCAAACTCTGAAAACCACATAAACTTGAAGAACATGATCAGATTTTGTTTGAAAATACCACAACAAAAAGAGAAATCGCCTTAGCGAATCAAAATTCTGCAACCGGAAACATAGAAGTCAATCATAAAGATTGAATATATGACACAAACAAAAGAAAACTCTAAATCCCCCTAAAAGGATCATTATCCCTAAGAACCCAAATAGGTTCTTAATATCTTTTTTTTTCTGATTTATAAAAAAAAACAAATTAAAAACTAATCAATCAAAGGCCGCCACGTGTCAGTGGGTCCCGTGAATAGTACAAGAACCAGCTTTTATTTAAAATAATTAAAAGATGGTTCTTAGGGTATTAGTGGACCCCACACCTTTAAGAACCCTCAATAATGATGCTCTAAATGTGTTAAGGGGGAAGTTGAGAGAGTTTTCTCTCCCTTACAGAGGAGAGAGAAAACTAACCTTAAAATAATACTAATAATTTATGTTAGCATTGTCTGTACTTATATTATGATTTTTTTTTCATATCGATGCTTTTATCAAAATGTATAAAAGATGTTTGTTGTGTAACTTCATTCAGGTACTTGAATACACTTGGTAACAAGTAAGTTGAGCTTTCTGATACGAGAGCTGGAGTCAGCGGCGAACCCACAGCTGAAGAAAACGTCCAAATGGCTTCATTTGAGTCTCTGTCT
The DNA here is from genome assembly GCA_905132885.1 of Moricandia moricandioides. NCBI lineage: Eukaryota > Viridiplantae > Streptophyta > Magnoliopsida > Brassicales > Brassicaceae > Moricandia > Moricandia moricandioides. The sequence goes on along the minus strand of CAJHQQ010000976.1, from coordinate 13,941 downwards.
ATATGGGTTGTTGTTTCAGTCAACCAGAACTATGAATTTGCTATAGAACCAAAAAAAAGACGTATTAGAAGCTTAGAACTGCTTTTTCTGCTACACATACTAGAACATGTAGGAGCAACTTCAATCTAGGAAACAACTGAAAATGCTCGAGATGTTTCAATAGCCAAAATTTGTTTTATCGTTTGCATAACAGCAAATGTCTAACCAAGAGCTTGTCGATGCTTGAAAGAATAGTATGGACGAGACTGACCAGGCTATTGAGCGCTCTAAACAGGTAAGTTCCAATATGGGGTCTTTGGTGCTATATCTATAGATAACACTCGGTGTCTTTCTTTTTTCAGGTTGTTCTGTTAGATTCGGATTTATTATGGGTTTCCAACTTAAAACCAATTGGTGATAAGTGGATTGGTCCTAACCCTTTATATATTACTTAATGTCCCATTGAATTCCCGATGTGGGATGTGTTTTATCCTTAATACCCCTCCTCGAGATTATAGCTCTTATCGACCAGAAATCTGAGAACTTTAGGACATTTATACTTGGTCGAGCGAGTCAAATACGAAAGTTATACCCAGTCGGAGGGTTAAGTACCACCTTTATACCCGGTCGGGTAGGGTTAGATTAATTAGGGGTTTTATGGTATTTAGGATCTGGGCTCTGATACCATGTTAGATTCGGGTTTATTATGGGCTTCTAACTTAAAACCAATTGATGATAAGTGGATTGGCTGTAACCCTTTATATATTACTTAATGTCCCATTGAATTTCCGATGTGGGATGTGTTTTATCCCTAATATGTTCATCAGGTACTCAAACTGCAGCTAATCTAAAGGGCCATGTAACACAAAGCCTGCACCATCTTGTCCTCATGAGGCACGCTGGCCTAGAAATTAAACATGCAGATCAAATGGGGTGAGTTGTGAACGACCTAGACCTTGGATTAAAAAAGTGAGGGTTTTTGGCGTCATGGCGCTAAGCACACCAAGCTATGACCTCATCGCCAGAGGACCCCATTGCCAGGAAAGGTACGTGAAACCCTCGCTTTTCCACGCTTTTCCTCGTTTTTGGTTTTTTAACGGTAAAAGCGGCCATTTGTTGTAACTTGTACTTATAAAAAAAAATTGATTCAAAATTGAACAATTAACTAAAAAGATTTAGGAAAAAATATTTAGTGTATCAAAAATATATACTATAGGCATTTAGAGGAGGGTATACACAATCCCACTAAACTAGGATACAATCCCAGTAACCCTACTTCTTCTCTTATATAAATAACCCTATAAACCTTTAGTAAAATCATTAGTTCTTTTATCTTAAACTTACGGCAGTAGTAACTCTTCATTAGTAACTCTCTTCTTCACGCTTCTTCTCATTCTTTGTTTAGATCATGGTTTCTTCATCTTAAGTCAATAGCTTTTTTCTTTAATAAAAGTTCATGATCATGTATTTTTTATATCATAGGCTCATATCTTCTTCTTATTTCATGTATGTATGTGTTGTAGTTGTGAATTGTGATTATGTTTTGTTTATATCATATCTTCTTCTCCTTAAGTTATTAGCTTCTTTTTGTATGTAAGTTTATGATGTGTTTTGTATATACTCAATAGTTTTTTCTCATACCATGTTTGTATATGTTGCAGGTGATAATGTCTGACGCTTGAGCTGGAACATCTCAAGGAGGAGGGTCTCAAGGAGAAGGCCAACAAGTGGATCCGGGAAGGAATTATGGAACCATTGTTAATAACAACGTCAATCATTGGAAGTGTATCTTCTGCTACAAGGTTCTAGCTGCTGGAATTTCACGCTTGAAGCAACATCTTGTTGGAGGGTATAAGAATGCAAAGAAGTGTCCAATCTGTCCATAACATGCCAGAGCATGCCAGAGCTGAGCTGCAAAACTACATGGTGAAAAGAGCTGAAGAAAGAGCTGCTCTTCAAATGCAGTTTCAACTTGTTGTGCATGAAGATGATATGGAGGACTTGGATGGTGAAGCTGATCAGCCAAAATGAAAGACTATCAAGAGGAAGAACTGTGAACCTCTGGATAAGTTTTTGAAGTCACTGCCTTCTAGAAGTCTTGAAAGGCAGAAAGGATATGAAGAGAGTCTTTGGAGTTTGTGACAAGGAGCTACGAGAGAAAGTATGTGGAGACATAGCAAGGTGGTTTTATGATGCTGTGATTCCTTTTAATGCTGCCACACACGACATTTTCATGGAGATGACCGAGCTGATTGGGCAATATGGTATGGGATTAAAGCCTCCTTCAATGTACGAGCTCCAGTTCAATTTACTTGAGAAGGAAGTAGCAAACGTTGATGCTCAGCTAGTTGGTCACAGAGAGGAGTGGCCAGTGAAAGGATGCTCAATCATGTCTGATGGATGGCGTGATTTAGTGGTGCAGAAAGACATTGTCAACTTCCTGGTTAACTAACCTAAAGGCTCGGTTTTCATCATATCAAAAGAAGTATCTGAGGTGGTGAAAGATGCTATAATGTTGTTTAAGTTGCTGGATGATATGGTTGAGGAAGTTGGCGAGAAGAATGTGATACAAGTTGTGACTAAAAATGCCTCCAACTATGTGAAATCTCGGAAGCTGCTTGAAGCTAAACGTTCACATCTTTTTTAGACTCCTTGTGCTGCCCATTGTCTTGATCTGATGCCGGAAGACATTGGAAAAATACATGATGTGAAGAACGCTATGAAAAAGTGTATGTTTGTCAATGCCTACATCTACTACCGTGTTCTTCTAGTCAACATGATGAGAAGGTTCACAAACCAGAAAAACTTGCATCGGCCTGCAGTAACTCGATTTGCAACTTCCTTCATCACGATGACTCAGTTTCACCTTTAGCAAGCCAATTTGAAGAAGATGATGACCTCAGAGGAATGAAACAAATCGAAATGGCCTAAAGAAACATGAGCAAGGAAGCTGAAAGCAGTATATCAAGAAGGGCTCACAGCTGGTGAAAGAGATAGGGAGACAGGTTTTGTATAGCCTAAAAATCTCTCACAGGACATAAGTTTCTCACACGCTGTAAAAGCTAATACAACTCTGTCTGCAGGTAGATGCATAATGATGTTCCTGTTTCTGATTGTTTGTGGTGTTCGTAGTGAAGGTAATCCACCACGGCACTCTCCAATTTTTTTCATAGAAAGTTTGGGCTCTAACTCTTCTTGTAATTAATTTGGTAGATCGTGAACCCAAACAACAAAGATATTAGAGACATCCCCGGATTAGCTCCTCTAGCACAGTCAAGAAGGCTATTATACTTGCGGAATCCAGACCAAAGTACATAAGGACGCTCCATGGTCGAGAAGGGCTTGGTACACTTTACACTTTGTGTTGCATGGATGTCAATCTGATTTCTAATTAGTGGTTTGTATTATATCATCATTCTTTTAACTTTATGACCATTTGTATAAGTTTTATAACAAGTTCTAACCAATATTATTCTTTTCACACCAATCTGTATAGTCCATTGATTCTTCTTGTATACCTGATAGAGTTCAAACTGATACAAATATGAAATTCAAATCAAATCAAATCAAATCCATGGTGGTACTGCAACACATTCAGAAGTCAGGACTGTTTGTATCATAAAGACCCTGAGCTAATGTGTCTGGTGAAAAAAATACATTTATAACTTTCAGAGACCTTACAAATAATTTTGCCCATTGTGTTTTTCTTTTGTTTTTCTTTTAACATTGTTAAAGTAATAATCCAGAGGTAAAATTCTATTTAGAAAATGTTTTTGAATTCCAAACGAAATAAAAAGACATTTTCACCTGAGAAGTGAGATAACATATGAGTCGGTCTCAGTCTCTCATCCTGTACGTTGCTCAGACGGCGGTGTGGCTTCCGAGCTGAGTCCGCCCGATATGTGACAACCGCGACGACGTTATCAAAGGAGATTCATCATCATTAAGCTCTACTCCTCCTCTGGGGCTCTCACCATCCGAAGACCTCTTCTCCTTCCAATCCTGCTCAGTTATTTTGAATCATATCAATACTCACTACCCCCACATAGTGCTGCGTCATTATAAACAGATTAAATGACTGTACCTTTGTGAGTCGATCTGGGAGGCTATCAGTGATTGGTTGAGTCACTTTCACATCCTTGATTTTTATGTAATTGTACATTACAACCCCACAGAGTGCTGCACCAACAAAAGAAGATATAAAATTAAACAAATGCACATGAGAGTTTAACAGCTTTATCCCAATCTGTAACAAAAACAAGGAACAAACCTATTGCATATCCAATAATGTTCAGACCGGTGATTGTGGACTCAGGAAATATGACAGTGGAGAGGGCTATGAGAATCCAGTCTTTGAGAACGCCAGCAACCCTCATTGTTACTGCTCCTGTTCTTCCGATTACTAAGAATATGGAGAAGTTCAAGGCAAGTGCGCAGAGAGCGTTTGAGAAAAATACCCAGAAGTTGAACTGGATCTGCGAGACTTCTATATTCGGTTTCTCCAGTACATACCAAGGCAAGGACAGGAAAACAAAGCTGGGCACAAAATCAAGGAAAAACATTACATATTTTGAATCTTAGCAAGGAAAATAATACATGATGTTGGCTAGCCTGCAACAGAATATAATATAAGACAAACAAAAGACCTAGAAGTCAAATCAAGTCAATGAACAGAGCTATATAGTATAAGACATGATGTTGGGTAGCCTGCAACAGAATATAATATAAGACAAACAAAAGACCTAGAAGTCAAATCAAGTCAATGAACAGAGCTATATAGTATAAGACATGATGTTGGCTAGCCTGCAACAGAATATAATATAAGACAAACAAAAGACCTAGAAGTCAAATCAAGTCAATGAACGGACCTACATAGTATAATACATGATGTTGGCTAGCCTGCAACAGAATATAATATATAAACCGTGTTAGGTTTCAGAGGATTGTGTACCTGCACGGAGCTATATAGTATAAGCTTGTGACGGGGTTTAATGTCAAGCCCTTTTTCTGAAGAAGAACTTGAGTTAGCACCAGTCTAAGTGCTTCAGCAAATATGCCCATGACCTGGTAGACCGTGCCAATTATGTTGAAATTAATTTCTCCATAGGAGGATATCACAACTCCAACACTGACCAGCAGCACGTTCATGAAGACGTCGCACCTTGCGTTGTCAGTGCCACAAACAATGGCCATGATAAATGTTGCTACCGGCACTGTCATTCCATATTCATGTGTTAATAAGCTTTGCAATATGGTCAAAAAGAATCATATACTAATATGGGTTTCGAGCCAAAAGAAAGTTGTGTTTCTGTTAACATACTTAGTGCTTTGAGCATCTGTATGAAGGCAACTGAAATGTGCAAATACGCAGTGTTGCCAAACCTGTAAAACAGAGTAGACAGAATGCTCAAGAGACGGTTCAGACAGAATGTATGACAATCAAAGACAAATTCAGCATTTTGATATGTACTATACTAGAGAAAAATAACATCTATAAACCTAATACGCCCCACTGTACATGGAACAAAGACTTACCAGAGGCTGGATGCAAAGAATGCGCTTATAGGAACCACACAGGTGACGTATCTGGAATCCATAAAAAACATGTTATAAAATAAAAGAGAGAAAGGAGACTACATTAGAAACGGAGGAAAGAATACAGGTAACCTGGCTTACATTTTGAATGTCATTTTAACAGGAGAAACAACCTACATTATGGAAGAAAATACTTATTACGTTTGAATTGGCTAAACATGCGAGATGAGAACACTCCAGACAAAGGGACACATAGTGTAAGAGTTTAGAATACCTTGAAAACACGAATGAGAAGGAAGGCCCACAAACCCAGAAAACCCCATATGGATCATAGTCAATGTTATAGGAAGTGGAAAGTTGAAGTATTTGGGAGATAAAACCCACTGCAAATGAAACCCACAAAAGAATCAATGGATTGGATATCATCAGAAACAACAATCTTCGGCTATGTCATATGCACAACATTACCATTCAAACCTCGTATACTAGCAACCAATATAGATAAACAATTGTGGAAATGACCTTGTTGTAGAGAATAACACCAGAAGAGAGAAGAACGTAGAGGAGTAAGTAGATATAGGTTAGTAGGAGCGTCCTGTTTATCATCTTTGCCATCTTTCTCGGCTTCTTCTCAAAACCAAAGCAAAGCAAAATATAGTGCAAGTTGTTCGATAGTCACAACACGAAGATCAATACATCTGTTCGATAGTCACGATTCTGAGTTCAATACATTGAAGTAGTATCCCGCACGCAACAAGATGACGGAGTGATTCCATGTAAAACTAAAATCAGATGACAAATCAAAAGCATTTAGAGTTGTATCGATTTTTAGCTAACCGCATTGAAGTGGAGAGATCACGATCAGATCCGAGGAGACGTAAGTGTAGACGTAAGGAGATATACCTCGCGATTTGAGAAGCCGCGTATAAATTCGAATCTCGGATTTGGAATAGTAGCGAGAAGAAGACCTTGGATTGACTTTAAGTCTCCTGTGAAGGAAAAAGAAGATGAAGAAGACTTATTCAGAGACAGACGTATAAGTTAGTCGTTGGAGCTACAGTGTGCTTCCTTGCTTGCATACAAGACGAAGACGAAGAGTCGAAGACGACGACGAAGAAGAGAGATTTACAATTTTTAGTTTTTTTTTTTCCTACGATTTACAACTTTTAGTTAATAATAATAATATTTCACCGAGTTAATAAGAAGAGAGATTATTTAATAAAATTAACGAAAACAAGTAACGGTGTAGATGAATCCTTCCGTCTCGTAATTATGAAATCCAACGGCTGTGGTTTCATCTTCTGGACGGGTGCTTGTTTTGTATGGGGGGTTAATGGGCCCATATAGGATGTTCCAAATCTCATTTTCTGAAATTGAAAAAATCTTTGATAGAATCTACTGTTATTGCTTTAAGAAATTTTCAAAATTTATTTATATCTCTTGTTATTCAAAACATTTATTTTTTACTGATTTTTTAATTCTAATTAAATCTAGTGTAATTGAGACATGGATTTTATTCACTTTATTCATAAGACTAAGGGGGTTATTGAAACTAAAAATTGTGTGGAGTTTTAACATTTAGCAATTTAAGAATTTTTTTAAAAGTTTACTGGATTTGATGAATTGGTACCAAAGATTTTGTATAAATTATCATTGATTGTCATTAATTTTCATGAATTTCTATATATATTTTTTTTTCTCAAAAACTTTGCTTCTAAAATAATATTTACATGTTTTCTAAAAAAAACTTTTTTCGTGAAATATAATTATTTGATAGTAATCTTTTTTAATAATGATTATTTTAACATTTTTTGGCTTACTTGATTTTTGTTTAAATTTTCTGTGATCTTGTTTATATTCTTAATATAAAACTATAAATTTTCTCATAAGGTTATCTTTATTGATTTTGTTATAATTTTTTTTAATTGTCATTTACTTAACAATAAAAATGTAGTACAAAACTTTGTGTTATGTGTTTTTGTTTCATAGATTTTAAGAATTTTATGAGTATGTATAGTATTTCAAAGTTGAATTTTATGACTAAAACTAAAGAAAAATCTATGTTCAAATAACAATAGATTGTAGTAGAATTGCAAAATCATTGAAAACTAAACTTTCAAATAAAAAGAGATTTTTACATGAAATTTTTTCGGTAGAAAATATATTATATGTATATAAACCATGAAATTTAGAAGTCCATAAACCAATATCAAAAGATTCTAATAAAAATTTCAAAATCCATAAACCAATAACAATGAAACCTCTAAATTTTTCAAATCAATTAAATTTCCACCACCAATAACCTCCCACCTAAACTTTCAAAATATGATGTATCCGTGAGAATTTTTAAAATCCATGTGATAAAAAATATAAAACAATAAATATTCTTACCAAATATCAATTAAACTTTCCAATCCAAATTACAATTTTTGAGTATAAAATTATATTTATATACTTACCTTATATTTTGAATGATATAATTATACTTCTATATATTATTTGTGTACATTACGAGTTTATTATGTGTAACGTTTTCATTTTTGATAGATAATTAGATTTTATATTATTTTATCATTAATATTAAAAGACTAAATAACGTATAATGACTAAAATACATACCACGGATATAAATTGTTAAGATAATAGTATTATATTTATCATATTAGTAGTATAATTTTGTATGTCATCATTATTATTTTATCTTACAAAAGAACTCCATTATCTTTGAAAAGAAAAAGAGAGTAATCATACTATATACTTTAGGTCCTACCGAAAATATACAATTATCAAATATTTATCACTTAGCGAAAAAAGAGGATGATAAACAAAGCGCTAATAGAAATCATCATAAAAATCCGCCTTTATACCAATGTAAGAAAATTTTGATGATCAAATTTTATAAGTCAATGCATACTATAATTTGAAATCCACATAACTTTTAAAATCTATCAACTCTTAATAATTCACGAACTCTAGCACAAATTAATCTCCTGGGAAGGAATGCACCGGCGATTAACACAACATCAACTCATCCCGCTCGATAGAACCTCCTAATGGAGGTTCTTAAATGCTTTGGCTGTTTAAAAAAAATAAACAAGTGTCAGAGAATAAAGAGCCCTTGTTTACCCAAAGCCGCCTGGACCATCAATCACGGGCCAGCCACGTGTCAGTAGGGCGTGCCCAAGATAAATAGTGTAAGAAACTCTCTAAACCCGGTTCTTAATTTAGTAGTTTTTAGAGCGCGTCTTGCACTGTTGTGAGTTGGTACCCCACATGTCAGTAACAAAGTGTGATCCGATAGCTGAAAAATGTAAGAATGCGAGGGCCGCGAACAGTGCAAGACCCCTCGCTACAGGACTAGCCGGATAATCTATGACTCTATTTACGCACGAGAGATATATATGCAGGTCTACTTATACAAGGTGTTCATACCTTTATTTTTCTAACGAGAGCCGTATCTATAATATTATACTACTAAGAAACTATACCAGAACCGTCTCTAAATAGGAGAGCATCACAGAGACGGTCTCTTAGTCCGGAAAATTGGTTTCACCAACCAGAAAAACACTCCAACCCTCGATAAAAAGTGATGTGGACACAGATTTCAGCACCCGCATCTTACCGAGACCAACGCGGTTAAGAGATGGCCCTAATCACACCTACTAACTGATTCAGACCAACCAAATAGAATATGTGGTTTCTGCATAAGGTACATAGTTTGCGGAATACTATTATAAAGACACACAATCCATTCATTCCTACTAGCCTCGACAGAATATGTTTGCGTGTATACAAATCAGGAAAAATCATATAAATAAAATAAATATGAGTACTCAGAAATTATATGTAAAGGCATATGCATTTACTATGTCAATGTCCATGAGTTATAGTTGTTATTTTCCCTAACACTGATGTACACCGTTAATAGAACTTTGTTTTGCTTATCAATTTCATGAAGTGTTTATCACATAATAGCTTCTTTCAATTCCCCACTCTGATTATAGACTACTATACTCATCACCTACTGGGTTTAATTCGTCAGTCATACAAAACTACGTAGGTGCCTCTTCAGATTTAAATCGAACCCTCACCGACAAATACAGAGGTCATCAAACCTAGTAAACCTTGACATCATTCGAACCTTGGCCTTAGACGACATGCGTGCTAAGACTACAATTCGTGCCGACTGCCTCAATCATCATCTTAGTGGACTCAAAAGCGACCGACACACACTAAGCTCTCTCAGCGCCTATCCAGATTTGGGCTGTCGTTATCAGGTCCTGAGACGTTCAACGTTTTTGGTTATTGGCTTTTACTTCTCCGAAACGGATTTCATCATCCTCTCAAGGCTGTGTGATCTCGTCTCTGTTCATAATCATGTGCTATCAAGTAAAGTCACCCCACACCGAGGAAATGTAATGATTATCTACGAGTAATCCCATAGCCGAAACCACTAATTGTGACATAGACACCTCCTTGGATTCATTGCTGTGAGTTTATACACTTCTGCTGCGTAGCTTTTTAGCACTCCAAATTAATAACTCTATAAATCATTACTAAATCAAAGTCTATTAAATAATATAAAATATAATACATAATTTTAAAACTAGAATATTATTCTATTCTATTCTTTCTTCCAATAATGACTAGGTCCATTCTTGACTACTAAAATATCTCTTCAACATTAATGAATATTTATATCTTTAAGTAGAGTTACTCAATTTCTAAACTCCTTATACGCCCATCAGTTTCGTTTCGATATCTACCGCCTAATATGCGAAGAAGCTATTGAGTTTACTTTTCCATAGTCTATAACAACAATTATTCTGACAAGATTTCACTTAGTTTTATTATGCAATCTGAGCTTAAGATATTTTAGCTTTTATCTATACATACCTATTTTAGTCTTAACTTTTTACGTTAGTTAAGATCAAAAGGTTTCAAAATCACTAGATAGCCACATATTAATAGTAATAGTCTTAATTATTAACAGAATTTGCTGTTACATGATAATTTAGTTTAAAATCTTATTTCTTGTGCATGTCACAGGAAGAACACCTATTATATTAAGCGAGACTAGGACTAGGGCATGTCGGGTTTTAACGAGTCGGGTTTTGGTTCGTGTTAATCGGGTTCGTGACCCCGTTTGTCGGGTTACGAAAGATCAGCCTCACTCGGAGGTGATCTCACTAAAGTTGGCTCGGTTTATAGATTCGGTTCAGATTTGAGTATACATCGCTCCAACGAACCGCGTGTGGAACCCGACATATAATATAATGGTTTCCACATCTTAATTGTCCGGTTTTTGGTGCATTTGCCATATAAACACAATTTTCATACTTGATTATATCTTAGAGACAGCTAAGCTTAATAATGTACGAATAATAAGATGATATATATGTATCTGACTAATATTGCCCATTTTTATGTCTTAATGCATAGTATGACGTGTAAATTAATCGCAAAAGATCATCGCTGTATATGAGCTGGATATCAGAAGTAAATCACACATAACGAAACATAAAATATATCTAGGTTAATACACTACAATTCTATAAATGGGCGCTCTCACTAGAATCTTGATGTTTGTATGTTGGCATTTTAATCTTATGCGCTTGGCCTAATCATGTTAGTCACCTTTTGCCTGCTATACAACATTGGTTCTGAGCAAAGAAAAACTTTTCTCACATCTTAACCCAAATAATAAGTATAATAGGTATTTTTTCTGTCAAAAATTAATCTAGCGGTAGCTTGTCATCGGTTTCGGTGATCGTGAGCCACGCTTACATCCGGCGCTCTTAATCGTGTTCAGTTTGTATTTGCGAATGTTCCACGGGTTTCACTCTCGCAGTAAAGATTAACATTAAGATCTATCTCTCCCAGTGGCGTTGTGTTGAGTATCTACCATATAGTGGTTATGACACAGAAGCAAAGCACATCGTTCCTTTAGAGTTGTATAAGAGATACAAAAAAAAAAAATTTAAAAAATGAAAACCTTATCCACACATATATGGTACTAACCAGAAACAACTCTCGAAGGCCTCAATTTTCCAATAGTCTTTCCCAAATCCGATGAAGTGTGTCACTTCCGTTCTTGTTTTTATTATCGCGTTCTGCATTCTCCACGTTTCGAACATTTTGTGAAGGGTAAAAAATATTTATTGTTGGTCGATCCTGTATCAATGCGCAAGTTGTTAGGAATACTAACTTAGATTCCTATAAACAAAGTTGGTTGCTCAACTTGAAACAAAAAAGAGAAAAAGGACCTGGAGACCCTAAGCAACCGTATTATCGCTACAATTAGTTGTTAGGCCCAAAATATATCTAATATAACTTTTATTCTTTCTTTTTACCTGAAACAATGGAGAATTATAGAGTGAATGGCCTGTGTAGATGGGGGTCGTAGGTTTCCTGGAAAATTCGGCTCCTATAGAAAAACAAATAATTTACAGTGTCGGTGCCTAGGTTGATAAGAAGATTAAACTATGTAAGAAAGTGCAACTGTTGCAGACATCTTTATCAAAAGAAACACCAATCGATGACGTGCTCTTGTACTATTCGAGTGAAGTGAATGTGGTATAGGATTACTCCACCAGATAACAAGGCTACTATTTCTACAAACATTGCCTTTCGAGCATACATTATTTGCTAGTATTGCCGCCCTTACAATAAAATAATTTACGATTATATAGCCGCACTCGAGTCAGAAAGATTTGCCTTATGTAACAAAATTGATTATCCTCATATTCCAAAATCTAATCCGGAGTCTCACAAAAATATATATAAAAATTTTAAAATTCAATTACTAAATACATATTACTTATCATAGATTAGAAAACTTGAAAACATACTTTTCACTGTTTATGAGAAATATTTACCGATCATAATTATATAATTCCAATTCTAAGTGCAATAAAAACTATATTAAGTCATCTATCTTTGCTATTAATATGTGATTTTCTTATGTTGGAGTCGTATGAGTGAAAAGTTTGCATTTAAAATATCCTGTTGTAGTGTAGAACAATTTACACTTCAATTTACATAATCATTAGATGTACACTTCTTTCTTTAAATATTAAAAATTTGTCTTTAAACAAGATTCCTTCAGGAAAACACTTTGAGTGCGTTGGTTCTCTCTCTAGATTTCGCTTGCTAGAGCCTTAAAAAAAGTATAAGAACATCATCAGCTTGAGATCGATGATTCTAGGGATAGTAACCACGCGAAGACGTGTTTGATGATTCCAGCGTCGAGCCTTTCAGTGCTTATAGAGTAATTGTCAATCTAAAACTGAAGTTAGGGTTTGAATCTGACATATGGGATACATTGACTGATTACGTTTTCATTATTGGTTGAATCATAAATGTTTAGTTTATTGTAATTCAGTTTATTCAGCAGCAGAGGTATCTCATTAGCTCACTAACTAAAGCAATTTATTTCTCTTTTCTTCATGTAAGGCTAGCCAGCCTAGGTTGTGTTTCATATACTTCTCGCTTGATAGAGGATGATGAAAGTTCCACAAGACTGTTAAAAACAAAACTTGATGTTTTACTTCTGAAAGTATTTGATGTTTATCCTTTTACATCTCTATCTGTTCCTGAAAGTAAAGGTTGTGCTAGATATATAGAAAGTAGTTATGTGTTCGTGCTTGTTCTTTGTTTCGTATTGACAGAAGTTTTTTGCTTTATAGAAAATAAAATGTCTTGAGACGGTCACACTGTAACACAACTAGATTAGGATTTCGTCCGGTGTTTGAGTTACTCTCCGAATTTAGTGTAAAATTTTATGTAAGGTTTTGTGGCGCAATCTGTTGAAGATTGTAAAACAAGGACGGGGTTGAAAAAGTGCATTTCATAGAAAAAAATACCGGATTAAGCCTGGTAACATTGTGCAGCTGTAAAGTGTTTGAAATCACTTTGCAAGTTTTGACTAATCTAATGAAATGGACCTATTGGGTTTTCAAGGATTTTTTCAAAGCGGGAAAGAACCCAGGCAGATGTACCTTTTTCCAAAAATCTACTGAGATAATGAGATAACAATGTATTAGTTGAAGTGGTAAGCTTAAACTTATCTGTATTTCTTTAACTTGCCCAATACTTTGACTTCATCTTCCTCTACAACTGTCCTTGAAAGTTCACACTGAATCAGAAGGTTCGAAACTGTCCTTAATATGCTCTTTATTAATTGTGATGGCATTGAGGGAAAATGAAAATTTGTAAGCCACTGTATAGGAATAGCGGAATGCTCGGAATCTTTGTGATGCTCATCTTTGCAATGACGGTCAATAGTCTAACATCTTGTACACCTGAAATAGTTATTAGTGTGTCGTGAGGCCAATTAAAATTTCTTATTTAAATCACCTACTTATCGCAGTTACCCTATAATTAGGTGTCGTGAGGTAATAAATTTGTATAAATAGTTTATGCAAA